>DWFO01004462.1:0-11340 GCA_018246595.1 Mimoniades nurscia nurscia
AAACGTGGGAATGTTCTACATTCCTCTGCCTACCTCTTCGGGGATTACAGGCGTGAAGTTACTTTTTTTTTTAATGATAATATCATTTTCATGCCAGATAGCGGACATTCCTGTTTGATACTTCTTAGAAGTGATAACAGAAAATGAGTAATTATAATAATAGCCTTACATGGATTGCTTCATTCATCTTGTACTTAACTTTCTTTCTAATAAAAGCAATTTCTTACAACTTAAGTATCTTCAAATCATGAACATTCTTGTACATTTAGTTAACATTCTTTTGTTTATGGCTCATTTAGCACAATAGTGGGAATTTGTATCTTACATATTTAAATTCCAACCTTATTGCTTGTATAACATGGTCAAAATTCCACTGTGTCAACGTCAGTCCTTTAACTGATACAGAAAGAGTCCAAGTGCGGTATTAAAGTGACCTGAAAAGTTAACCACGGACGCAAATAAAATGGAACTTTCAATTCAACTTCGTTGCTAACTGTACATTATTCTATTTCTAGTATTTATAATGGCACTCTACGGATATCGAGAATCAAGACAAGTTGAAATATATAAGTAGGGAAAGCTATTTGAGAATAGAGTTTGATGCTATTTCTGTTTATAGAGTCGAAACACTTTAATAAAGTTTTTATAGTTGAATTTCCGTTTAAAATAACATAATATTACGCCTGTATTTCCGCGAAGGAAGAGAACCTGCCTCGTTGGCTCGTTGGTCGTGTTGGTTGCTAACGCCGATCAGGAGGTCCTGGGTTCAAATCCCGAGTCGGGCTCCACTGGATTTTTCTGATTTAGATGTTATTGTAGTGGCTCGGAGTTTGTAAATGTAACCGGTAGGTAAATTGGTGCTCTAAACTTTTCTCGTAAAACGAGGAATGTAGTACGCTCCCAGGATTTACCAGTTACGTTTACGTCCCACTATGTACCTAATAGGTGGTGAGCCTTTGCCATACGCCGGACACATTTCAGGACTCCAAGCCGCAGCTAGGAAATTTAAATTAGAAAAATTCAGTAATGCCCGACCCGGGATTTGAACACAGAACCTCACGATCGGAAGTCGCGCTTGCAACGCACACCATCAACAAGGCAGTCATAACGATTATCATTAGTTATTACATAAGTATGATTTTAGGAAAATTTACAAATGTGAATATTAATTAATTATTAAGTCAATAAACCTATTATATTATTACAATGTATTAAATAGGAGTGAAAATATTTTTAATAGGTACGTTTTATGTTCTAAAAGTATACTGTGGTTTATATACTTGTTTATATAGATCAAAGCCAAGGCATACTCTATTTGAACCGATAGTCATAAAAATGTAGCAAAATTTATTTCTTAATCTGAAACCACGATCCCCATACATTAGTAAGAACGTTGAAATTATCTTTAAAATCTATTTCGCCAAGACATTGCTGAAGGCCTTAACAAGCAATAAGGAACACTCCACACTATCATTATGGCATTTTCACACTCGTAAAATGGCCCGTCGAGTGCGTCCTGTTCTTAGTCACAGATTCTGTGCGGGAATGTCTCAGGAATACTACTACGAGTTCTCTAATATGAAGCAGTGAGGTAGATCCATTTAATCGGATAATTTGTTTGTCACACTACGTTAGATCATAGAGTACATTTTATTACTTAGATTTTTTATTTTTTTGTAGATTACGAGCATGATTTTTACAATTTTAAACAGTATTTAGCAAATGACTTATAAAATAAGATTACATCCTAATAACATTCGACAAGTTACAGCATATCTCTAAAAACTATAATTTTAATGAGCTATCAGACAAATATTTCGTATGTGGGAACTATAAAAAAGCATTGAAATATTCCATAGATTCTTTAGTAACAAACGTTCATCTATCTGATTGTGAATAATTTACGTGAAGTGTGACAATAAAAATGACAGAAAAAACTCACCCAATATCTTTACTTCCTGTCAACTTTCAACAAATGTTATAGTAGGCGTTCGTCCCCGATACATATAAATATAAAACGACACTATTCTCCGTCGATATTTATAGTAACATTACATAATAAACCCGACACGTGTCAGCTCGGATTTATAGTGCGTGAAAATTGAGCAAAATCGACCGGTTCAAATCGAGTTGCCGTAGTAAGGGCAATATATTCCAGGAATAACAAAGAAGAGAAACATTCCATAGCAACCAGAACAAATCGTCGTCAATGTAGGAATTCTTTCCTCAAATGTTCTTATATTCCATTGTTGATTCTACGGTGTTCTAAAGTTGAGTTTGAATGACATTCAGAGGCGAGACGGTACCTAGGTTGTATAAAAATATGAGTATGACAACGTGAACATTTTTGTATTTCTACTGAATATGTTGTTACATTCTTTTTCGTATCACTACAATTGTATTGCATAAAGTTCAAAATGTAATTTAAGACCTGCCCTGTATCATCACAAGTTACTAAATAACCAATTTGGCATCAGATTGATCCGAAAGAAAACTATTCGTCAGTATATTGTGCTACATAATGACGAAATTAAATATGTATTTGATATTTTTATACAAAACGATATAAGTAAGGTGTTTCGCAAAATCTTAATTCATTCGTTCACTCATTCATAAATGTATATTTTGCTAATTTGCAAAACAAATGCTATGGCATTATTTACAATTCGCAATAATCAAAACTCTAGTAGATTTTTCTAATTTACATTTTGTAGTAGTGGCTCGAAGTCTGGATATGTGTCCGGTGTATGGCAATAGACTCGTTTCCTATTCGTAGACTATTCCGCAGTGGGACGTAAACGTAACTGGTAAAACGTGGGTGTGTTATATATTCCTCTGGGAGATTACAGGCGTGATGTTACGTTTAAACCACATCACTCATTCCCTAATATATGTTTAAGAGTGCACCTCATAACAATCTGGCGAACGCTTGTTAATCTACCAAGAATATGTTTCGTCACCGAACGTTAGTGTCAACAATTGCCTTCCTGTTATGATAACGTATTTGGGTTAATTAAGTAGACTAGTCGTTTCGGATAACATAACCCTTGCCAATGTAATAGTTAGAGTACCCAGGTAGAGTACTAACTATGTTTCTGAAACATTAATCTCACAATATTATCTGTGCTATGTTGATTTTGTACATTGCCTTTGAATGTTACCCAACATGCTTTGGAAAACGTAACATCACGCCTGTCATCCCCGAAGAGGTAGGCAAAAGAATATAGGACGATCCCACGTTTCACCAGTTACGTTTAGGTCTCATTATGCAATAGGCGGTGAGCCTATTACCATACACCGGGCACGTATCCAGACTCCGAGACACTACTAGATAATCTAAATTTAAAAAATTTAGTAGTGCCCAACCTGGGAATCCAACCCAGGACCTCCCGATCGGCAGTCGCACTTGCAACCAACACGACCAACGAGGCAGACACACTACATTGTATACATTCAATATACCTTGGAATTGTAAATAACTCATCAATTATATAAAAATTGTAGGACCCATAGGTACAAGCCCACATCATTTCTACCACCTTGCAACCTATAATTGGCATTCGTCACCGTTATGAGTCATAGGGCTCCCCTGCTATATGGTAATCATTGTATTGATGACTAATCCGACACCGAAAAGGCTTTTGCATACTCTACCTCGTCTTTCTCATTGCTGAAAATCGTGTATCTATTGTGACTCTGTGATTCCTTGCACAAACTTCCGTATCATTCTAGATGTAATAATAAAATATAGCTTACTTTTTATCAACATAGTACTGAATTTACATACAACGCTCATCAACTAATTAATAATACAATTAATCGAAATTATCGCTGTTTTTATGTACACGCAGAAACAACGAAAGAAAATGGACATGAACAGTTGTGCAAGGGAACTGCTCATTCAATATTCTAATTAATATTATCTCCCAGTAAGCCCGCTTTAAATAATGCAATTTTATGTTCTTTAGAATATCGGTATTTTAAAAAATTTGGATCTACATGCATTGATTTGTGGTTGCACTTATATTGCCGGAAAACAGAAATAAAATCATTCTTCTGTGTGTACTGAAAAATACTAACAATGCGGTCTATTTCTCCTTCACAACAATATTCAGTTATACGACTTATACGTCAGTTACAAAATAAATCTTCATTACGGTTGGATATGAAATTCTATGGCCTTTTGTAAATATTGAATTACTTGATATTAGTCTTTTACCAATGAACATGTTTTTACTGAAAATATTTAGAGTCCTCAAAAAGTTCTTCCCTTATACATTACTGCACTTTATCGACAAATTTCAGGGCCTACAGAAATGGCTAATAAAATCGAATCACGTGAACTTTTCAACGCCGAAATAAAATGTGTTGAACTAAATTTCGCAATAAAATCCGTTATATTTGCAATAAACAGAGAACCGATAAACAGGTTTTATTAGAAAATGTTAAGACCTCGTCAAATGTCCTTTACGATTTAATAAAACTTCTCTTTATCGACTGGCGCGTTTTTAGTACCGCTACTGTGCGATAGATGGCAGTAAAATATAAAATGAACATAATAATTTCCGATCTGGCAGATCGCGGTATGATGCGTTCTGCCTAGACACAGCTAAATGCCCTGGCCGCATATGGGCAGCAGCGTAGGCGGGGAGAAAGGCTGTGCTCTGCGATCCTCAACCTGCATACTCAGGGTGCGGATTTGGGCATAAGCTCTCAAGGGAGGTATAAGACCAGCAGTGGACAGCAATAATGATGGTGATGATGATGATAATAATTTTCGATTGTCTTAGAAATTATACGCCTGTTCTGTGAACGGGCGTATAATTTCCTTGATGTTAACCGCATCGCCAATTAAGAGTCTAATCAAGCTACGAAATTCTCATATTCTCATATTCTAAGGTAAAAGTGATTTTCTAAAAACAGTGTACTTTAAAACTAAAAGTTTGTGTAAGTTATTTAAAGTCAATAACACTTGGTTATTAACCGTTACAGTCAATGAAAATAATCATGTGTAAACACATCATCGTTTATATCGTTAAAATTAGTGTAATAATAATAAAAATGTATTGCCTATTTTTCAATTTATTTTATAAGAAAACAGCAAATAAGGAGAAAACATTTACAAATGGCTACAGCCGTTAATGGATATATGCAACTAAACTCAAATAAAAACGAACCATATACAACAAGTTATAGTGTTTACAATCTAGTTATTGATAAGGTGTACGAGTAAGTACTCTTTAGCGTACTAAAGTACTTTACAATAAAAATTAAGAAAATATAGAATAATTATGGAATAAAACCTTAACTTAAACAAAAAGGAACTAAATTATTTAGTTCCTTATTGTTTAAGTTATAAGGAAACAAAAGTTTAAAGTTAAAAGTGAAGTCCTAAGTTTAAGTAAATAAAACCTTAACTTAAACAAAAAGGAACTAAATTATTTCTAGCACCATATTCGCAATATATCTTCGAAGCCAGTTAAGTACACACTCATAACCGCGCATCCGCCCAAAGTTTCATAACTGCCAATAATCGTAATGATAATGATGCAAAATAATGGCACTATGTTATATTTATTACGTTAGCAATGTGTCGTAACCCTTACAAGGCATATGTTGCAATATTTATTGAGGCATAATGTTAAGTTTCTACTCAACACCTCTTCTAGTAGCTGCCACAAGTACCAACGATAAATCTTAAGTAGTTTCATACTTGGCATTAAAATCTACATCCTTATATAAATATATGTTATTTTAAAGTATGGAAGTAATATCCGGTGAATTAGTAAATGACAGGAAATATTAAATATTGGGAAAGCATTTTAAATTGGTCCAATTTTTTTTTATAAGTCATTGATACAATGATAGAACTACCTGACTGAACTATCAACGTTTGAATATAGAATTTATAGTTTTTATACTTAATAAGTAGTTATTTACATAAATCCGAACTTTACCTGTTTATAGGTACATGGAGTACTTCTAATCAATTATAGTCATATTATCTTCAAACGTCTCGAGAAAACGTGGCTACTTGAGAGTTTTGCATAACGTTTTTCAAAGCGTCTAAATCTATCAATCAGCACTGCACCAGCGTTCTGAAACGTGACATGTGTGAAAAATAGAAGGATAAAATTGTTGATAATGATTTTCAAAACGAATACTAAAAGACTTCGGAATTTCGGACATCTACTCTTACATTAATAGGTACAATATGATGGTACACTAAGATTTTGCAACATATTGCCCGAATTCGTTGCCTATTCGTCTGTACAACTTAACGAGAGAACGAAAGAGAGAAGGAACTTGTAATTTTCCCGTCCCTCATAAATATCAATTTGAGAGATCATAACAACAAGATTATAGGTTCCAGTGAACGCTAAAATGATTTAATGCCTTTTTTGGACGTTAATTTTGGTATGAGTAAATTTTGTAAATATTGTTGAATCTATGGTTGACAGCGTTACGACCGCTGTTGGATACAAATCTGTTACGGTTACTGGAATAATCTATGACACTTTTATTGTGCAAGTTGATGATGTCATAGAATCAATAACTTAGCCTCGGTCACAATTTTTTGAGCCGCTCCACAAACAAGGTTACGATTCAAACTACACTTGAAGTCAGTTGTTAATTTTATTGTGACTGGTTATTTGAAATTAATTTTCGTTCCGAGACCGATACTTGAAGGTATTTAGACGGATGTCAAACAACTTTTTCTAATCCTAATATTAATAAAGGCCTTTTATTAGTACAAAAAAAATACCGAAAGAGTTCGTTCATTGCGTTCGAGCAGTTTTTATACACAATAGGTAGTACTTTTTCCCATCTGTCAGAGATTTGATGGATCGTTCTGTACACTAAGGATCGGATTTCATAAATTGTTTAGCTACCATTCTATTTGGTCTCGATTGTATTGTTTGATTAAATAGTTCAACGTTTATTGATATTTCAATTTTTTTGCCTAATAAACTGCTTTTTATTTCTATTCTTATGTCGAATTCATCATAAGTTTTCTTATATGTAAAGTCGCCTTTAAAACGCTCTTGTAGTGTAGTTTATTTAGATGAAATGTTGTTAGAACACATTATCTTCTCGTTATTTTCCGCTGTCCTAAATTTGATTAAAGCCACTTGAAGTTTGTTTGGGGAACTTATTGAAAAGTAAGAAGCATTTCCTTAGAGAAATCTAAATTTTTAGTTTTCATTTTTGTAATATTGTGATATTTTTAACAATTAAATTATATTGCAATTGGAATTGCCTCAGATAACTGAATGATACCTTTATTCAATTTTCTTATTATTTATTTTATAATCAAAATTAAAAAATACTTATTGTAATCTTGTTATAAATTATTATTTTATGTCACAAATAATTAATGGTAAGTACGTACATTACATTGTATAATTCGTGCTTAACAAATAAGTAAGTGACAAGTATGACTATGACCTAAATAAGCAAAGGAATATAACCTTGTATAATTATTTCATTAATTCTGTTTTTAGATAGATTACAATTAGTATTAGTCAGTAAGGTACTGTTACTTAACTTTTATACTTTTCCTAATGAACCCTTAATTGCTCATAATTAAGTTTTCATTTCATTCTCATTTTTGATAATCTATCTGTGTTAGTCCATCTAAATCTCATGCCCTATCTGGATCGTAGTAATTCTGTATCAGATGTCCTTATGTCTAGGTGTTATTTATGACAAAAAACCATTTAAACATTACTTATAAATAACATCGTCCACCTGTAGAGATATCTCGTCACACATCTGAATAATTTCTGAACTTTTCAGGTTGTTCCATGTGACTCAAATTCACACTAAAGAAAATAGATGTAATTAGGTAACAAAATAAGCCCCTCTAAGTTTTTTAAAAGCTTCGAGAAACTAAACTGTGAGTCATTTTAACAACCGCGACCGATATGGTATCAATTCAACAACAATAATGTTGTTCAATTTAATTTTTTACATTATTTCTTATTACAGTAATTAATGGAAAAATCCCAACATGGACTTAATAATTCTCTCACACCACATCTAAGAGTACTTTACAACGAAATCAAACCAGGATCCGTTTTAAGGCCGCTATAAAAATAACAGCCCTTATTGAAGTTCACTACGTCATATTTGTTACAATGTGGATGGTTTGCGGTTAATGTTGGTATTATTTTCTTTTGCACGTACTCCTACTTTGTATTGGTGGATGATAAAATGATGAGCAAAAAAAAGTATACAGGGGTCGGGCTATTCGTTTTAAAGCTGTAAATGTTTACAATCTTAAATTACGAACTATTAAAAGTAATTATTGTGAAATATAATATGTAACATCACGCCTGTAACCCCCAAATGGTTCAAAAATATTTTTTGCTTTTAAAGCATTGTTATCACTTGACTTTTCTAAACATTGATTTATTAATTAAGTGTATTAATCAATTAAACTTTTTAAATTATGAGACTACAGTCTAAGCATCCTAAGATTAGTTATGTTAATTGGACTGTGGACAAAACCTTGTTTGCGGAATCATTATCGAAGTAAAGTTGCAGTACTTTTCAACGACTCAGCTATTCATTTAGCAAGACCAAAAACGGACGAAAATCAAAAACATTCATTTCTGTCTTCGTTCATATCTGTGCCTTTATTAAAGACATGAGAATAATTTGTCGAAAAAATATATGTATATCCAAAATTAATTACATTAAACAGTTTGTGCTCGACAGTATCGTAACGAACTGTGGTTGATATTTAAGTTATTTTAAGTTATATTAAGTTTGTACGCGATTGTACATTAAAGTCATCAATCTTCAAATGTCGTTAGACGACTATTCGGTTGTTATTCAAATATTGAATTCCGTTGAAAGCGGACGGCAGGTGGTGGGACGTGCCAGATCTAGTTCCTTTATTTGTGGAGTTCATAAAATTGTATTAATATAATTGGATGTTTATATTATGATAGCATGGTGCTTGGGTTTCAATATATGATCGTCAACCCTTTTATCGTTCCACTGTTGGACATGGGTATTTCTGTACTGCAACATGGCCCGCAAATCTTTTCAATCCTAGAAAGAACTTCCCATACTGGGACGAGAGTTGATGATAAATTTACTAATATCATAATAAAGGATACCTCCAAAAATACCGAAGGTAGCACTGCAAAGGAGCCGAAAGTTCAATTATGGTTATGGAGAGTCATTTGGCCACAAACATTCAACTTATCGCTTTTACCCGGATTGTTTCAAATCCTACGAAAAAAATATAATGATAATGCACTGTTTGGTTGGGATTTGGGCCGATGACAACGAATCCCTAATAACCTCTGTTATCACTTGCTTGGAATAGTCCTGGTATATATTTACCGGGAACATTAGAAATTTAGTCGTTTATTTAAATCAAAATTATTCGCATTAATTATCTTGGATGTTTATGTAACCATTGCACTTGCATGTGTGTGTTTGTGACTAAAACAATGTGTTAATGTGTTAAAGACATGTAAAGTACAGTATTAAGTTTTATTTAAATTTTTGTTTTCATTATTTTAAATTAAATATGGTAATGTAATTTGTGTGTGATGTGTGAATTACAAACAGTACTATACTAAGCGGTTGTTTCAACACATTAATAAAATTCCAAACGAGCCTACAGTCTTACAGATATTAAAGTTAGACCCATAGCTGATTATGTTAGACTTATGACATGTTTGACTTAGACAGCTATAATTCCATGGGTTGAGCTGACACCATAAATTTATACGAACGGCATTCCATAGTGACTTTGATACAAAAAAGATACTGAAGCATTATAATTTCTACAATATCCTCGCCTCGTCCGTCCATATAATTAAGGGCTCCACATTACACGTATCGGCCGTTGTAGACGCACTCTTGAGCTCATAAAATGGTTCCACTATCAGAGGGCGAGGTTTCCAATTTATTTTTTCCCCACTGTTGCAGGGCCGATGCAGTAAAGTTGAAATCGTAAAGTTACGACGTCTGGCCCCCGCGACACCCCTACCATTTGATCAAAAGGGCCTGCGTTTATGAACATCATCCAGTCTTTCACGACTTGAATTACAGTGTTTTTTCTTTTTATTTTATACACGTATAAATCTTAGATAAACATTACTCACGCGAAACAAAGTAGATAGCACGTTTTATGTGAATCGTGTTTTCACATTGTCCCGTATATTGTCATGATCCTTACCAGCACTCTTCGGTATACTCAACAAAACGAATTGGATATAATAAGCAAATATGACACGTAAATAAACCTTAATAAACATCGTCTGGCAATAATTTTGAATTTTGCCAGAATTTTTCGATGCTTCAATTAAAATTAATGTTTGGCTTCAATTTTATGAAATTCATTTCAATCCAGTTTTATTAAACTAATTCGAAACCTTATTATGGGCATGGAACTCTTGAGAGTGGTGCTATTATTTCAATATGAACCAAAATTCTTGGGAGATACTGTTTGTTCAGGATTCGCCTGTGGCGCCACCAACAACATGCCTCCCATTAAGCAGATTTTGGATTGTTCTTCAAGTTTGAAGAATATAGGAAGACACACCCTAAATGCACATACTACATCACTCGTATTAGTGTTGGAATACCAATTGTATGTGACTATTAGTATGGCACCTCAATACCTGAGACGTACATAGATTTACTTCTTTTATAAAACGATACGCTAAAGTAAAGAACAACAAGCTGCATGATGGTTGTATTGAGTTGCATGTTTTCGGGAAAGTTCAATCAGTCTACCAGCACTTAAGCGCACATCACCAAGTATCACATTATGAATGTAATCATCAAAATAATTATATAAGTTACGCTGTTAGTTGCAGATATCTGTTCGTAATCACTATTTTGACAAATAAATAATGATTGTTCGCCTAGTTCTGATAGTATTAATTTAATAATATTCACTATAACTTTTACACGCACTGTTCACATTAATGATTTGAAACTATTTACAGTTTTTATAGACGCTTGCAAGAAGATTGTATATTGTGCTGTTAACGTACAATGTATAATCAACAAGCAACGTTACACATTGATACGTATTAAACATGACGCGCGAGTCCTTTAAGCTAACAGTTGAACACTTCCAGTACGCTTTCACGAGATCGATTGAAACAATAATTGCCTCGTTGGTCGTGTTGGTTGCAAGTGCGACTGCCGAACGGGAGGTCCTGGGTTCGATTCCCAGGTCGACTACTACTAAAAATTTTCTAATTTAGATTTTCTAGTAGTGTGCTCGTAGTCTGGATAAGTGCCCGGTATATGGCAATAGGCTCACCACCTATTCCATCGTGGGACTTAAAAGTAACTGGTGAA
>DWFO01004463.1:0-11338 GCA_018246595.1 Mimoniades nurscia nurscia
GGAATGTAGAACATTCCCACGTTTCACCAGTTACTTTTAAGTACCACGATGGAATAGGTGGTGAGCCTATTGCCATAATTAATAAATTAATATATATTAATATAATTATAATATTAATATTAATAATTCAAATTAATATACGCCCAAACTGTAAAAAGTTTAATATGTAAAAGTATTGAAGTAAAGTATGCACCTACGACATGCTCTGTCCATCACCCGGGGTTGAGTGGGAGGGAGAGAAGCCATTAGGCATTAAGTACGCCCTTATAACCTTTAGCTTAAGGTGCTACAGAAGTTTAAATAAATAAAAGCTCACGTTTAAAATGTAATAAACACTGCAGCATTTCGGACATGTCACGTTTTACACATCGTGCAGAATTCTACGTTTCTTGTTCCGCGAGAACAACAGACAAATAAATATATTTTGATCGTGAAATTTAAAATATTGTACTGACATCTGAGTATCGTATTCTCATATAGGATTACGTTTTGAAATTTTTATGTTTAGAGAAATGTAGCGTTGTACCTTAGTACCAGGTTGAAAGGATGTTTTGTTTGATTACACATCGTATTCATAAATGTATAACGTATTCATATATCGTATATATTCATACCCATGCAATGTTTGCATGAATTTAGTAAATATCGGTCGGTTGTTTATTCAACAATAAGAATATTTGGCCCCTTTTACGCAATGAATTTGAGGTGGAACAAACTTTTATATTTAAACATCAAAACCGGCAGCGTGGCTGGAGTGACAAACTGTGTTTTGTGTGTGTGACTATGAACATAACCCCTCAACGGATACTTGTGTCTTTTGATCCAGCTATGGATTTCAATGGGCTGAAAATAACGAAGATGATGATGTAACAATGAAGTATTTAGTAGTATTTTCCAGAGACAATACATTTTAATTAAATACTAACATCATTAGCATTTTTCAAATATTTCAAAACTAGTAGTTATTTTTTTAGTATGTTACATAAAACCGACGTTGTCAATTCTAGGCACATTAAGTGTTATTCAGGGGTTGTTGCAGTACCTACCTACAGCTTGTTAGCGATACGGCTGATATGTCTCTCAATTTCATTCTATTTCTATTGTATTGGTTTTATTATTTTTGGTGTACAATAAAGAGTAATGGTATTATGTTGGTATTTTGATTTTAACAAAATAATAATTGAAAAAAAAGTAACATCACGCCTGTAATGCCCGAAGAGGTAGGCAAAGGAATGTAGAACACTCCCACGTTTCACCAGTTACTTTTAAGTCCCATGATGGAATACACCTTTATTCAATCATACTGACTCAGTATAATGAAGGACCTTTTAAGCCTCCTAAAGAAGCGGGTAAAAGCCTCCCGCTGATCTTTGGTTCTCAGAGGATTAATCAGTTAGTTCGCGGTAATTTCGAGATTTAAGGGATTTAAAGAAATTCACATGAAAATATTTCAAACTTTTACAATAAAAATCAAGTATTCTTCAAAGACTTTACACAAACCCATAATCTTGACCAAACTTGGGAGCTTTTAAATAACGTTCGAACGATGGAAAGTGCTTAAACTTAACCAAACTATAAGTTTTTAGACTATCGGGAATTTCGTGTGTGCCGCAGGGATATTTTTCATGTAGTATATTCTGAAAACATGACACGATTTTAAGCTTGCATGATTTCGCCTTTTACATGACACGATTTTAAGCTTGCATGATTTCGCCTTTTTAATGAAAATGGAAGTGCAAGAAATATAGGTGTGGTCGGTTAATATCAAATCGGTCTTAAACAAAGACGTACTACGGTGCATATAAGGAGCATGTATATAATATGTTTTCATCATATATAATATTTTCTCATCAATATAAAAATACGAACAACTAAATATTCCATACCACCGTTCAGTAATCGTTTGTTACATGCTATTTTCTATTATACAATGTTCTTTCTATTATACAAATTATACATGCTATTTTCTATTATACAATATTATACAATGAAACAACGGAGTATTTTACTTTCGCAGTGTGTCGTAACTGGCATTCTTCAATTAGAGAAGGAACGAAAAAGTTTTTCAGGGCCACATCCGGTGACAACAGACGTGACAATTTTATTTACACATTATATTTACATAGATATGTGTACTTCTATTTCTCTCACTAATTAATTGGTATGATTTTTTAAACATATTTTTATCGCATTCTTATTCAAGATAATGTATAATGTGGGCATAGCTACATAGCTAAACTCCCTGGTTGCTTATGGGCAGTAGTGGATGCGGTGTGAGAAGCTCTGTTCTGCGGTTCCCCAACCCGCATGCCCAGCGTGGGGACTGTTATAGGCTAATAATGATGATGACATCAACATTGATTTATAATATATTTATCTTATTAGCTATATTAAAACAAGCAAGCAAGAAAACGTGGAATATACGAGTACATAATAACATTTTATATCGCAAAAATAAGTATCGCTCAGAAATAAATAGTCTTCTTCATACTGAATTCTTTTCAAGGTTTTCTTTAAAAAACTCCGTTGTGACAGCCTTTAAAAGTATAAGTAGCAGTGAAACGTGTCCAGAAGCTCAATATCAACGTACCTGCTAGAGGACAAACGGTTAGGACAATAAAAAACTCTCCCGTATCACAAATTTAACGTATACTGATAACAATTTAATTGTTATGTTAATGTTATTTAAAGTTTTGTTAACCTGTTTGCAACTGTCACTTCAGTCTTCAGTCACTTCTTGGATTGGACAGATTGATAGAATCAAGCTTTGGGCGAGCTACATTCGTCTGTCGGATATTTTTATAACGTTCTTAAATTGTTCATCGAAGCATGAGAGCGATTATGAAGCGTGCAAAGTATTAAAATATTTGTTAAATTTGCTATGCACTTGATAGCTTAACTTTACAATTCTACCCACTATTACCGAATGAGGGCTACGACTGCTTTCAATAATAACGTTTATTGTTTAATTTTTAGAATCTCGTGACCCCGGATAATCTCAACCCGGACCGGGTTGATCCAATAGTATTTATCGCATAAATTTGTTCTCAAATTAACATTTTATTGTTCGTTCTATTGTTTTATTTCATTGTTCTCAATAATTTGTTGAGCGAGAACATCAAAAGCAAGAACAATTTAGAGACTTCATAATTTCGATTCGTGAACTAAATAAGGCCATGTCAGTAAAACATACAGCTATGGATAGTTTTAACAAAGGAAAGAAAATTTCACGTTAATATTTTCACTGCGAAATTAAATTGTTTTTCATTTTATTTGTACACCAGTAAAGACAGGAAATTTTGCTACTACTACCTAGTAGTTATACCTTATAAGAAGGCGGATTTAACACTAGGGAATGATCTCCTTTTGTCAAATTTAGGAAAATCTACTAATAGGCTCTAAAAAGTTGTGAAAATGAATATTTTTTAATAAGTTTGTATCTTAATTAATTCAAACAAATACATTTTTCTGCCTTATTGGTTGAGCGGTTGTGAGCGCGATTTTCGATGGAGAGGTCCTGGGTTCAAATCCCAGGTGTGATACTATAGACTTTTTCTACTTAAAATTTCTAGTAGTTGCTCGCAGTCTGGATTTGCGCCCGGTGTATGGCAATGGCCTGTTGGCAATAGGCAATACGTTGTAGCGTACCACCGTCCTTTGCTTACCTCTTTGGGGATTTCAGGCGTGATGTTTAATATGAAAGATTGTTGAATAAATGCGAACAATTTAATTGAAAGTTAATTGATACAAAATTAAGATTTGTATAACTTAAAGTTGCTTTAATCGGTGGTTGCTTATATTTTCATGAAAGAAATTCAATTATGATATAAAATTTTCTTGAAATTACTTTCTTGTTATGCTAATTGATTTAATTATATTTTCTTGACATTCCACACAAAAGCATTGACGATAAAATAAAAAATAATTAAATCGTTAATAGAAAGTTTTTAATGTCCAAATTACATTGCGTAAAACTTTTATAAGTAAGACAAATCAAGCGTAAATAATTAAGGGCCGTAATTAATATGAAAATTGCTTTGATGTCTTTGCTTACAATAAGATAAGAATCTAATTGGAAGTCAATATCCCGGAGGTTGTTAACCATCTCAGTCATAAGAAGGTGAACTAATTAATTATGGATAAATAATTGTGAATCATCGTCATCATTATCGTCAGCCCACTGCAGTCCACCGCTGGACATAGGCCGTTATAACATACATATTGTGAATTGTGAATATACATCCTCAATTTGATTCCTGATTCATTTGATCATTACGGTCTGTGCGCCGGTTGGTATTAAGATATCAATGAAGCTAAGAGATGTTCCATTTTATAGCTTTAACTAGTTTAGTCCAATGGCCTGGATGTTGAATCAAGTGAAAACCTGTTGTAAATAGAAGTACCTATCTATAATAAATATATATTGACATGGTAAAAGGTAGTTTAAAAATAGTTTACTTTCCGTAAAACTGAAGTCAAATGACCCAGGATATATTTGTATTTACACATGTTTACTGTCGTTTATTTGAAAAATATTTTTTCTGATCCTTTTTATTATTTCACCGTTGGACACGGATCTCGTCTCACAATGAGAGGGTTTAGCGCATAGTCTTTCAAGTTGGCCAAGAGCGGGTTGGCAAACGTCACACTCCTTTAGCGACCATTTTATTCATGAATTCCAAGGTGTGCAGGTTTCCTCACGATGTTTTACTTCGCCGTTGTAACAAGTGATATTTAATTTTAAAACGAACATTTTTGTAAAGCGGTTCGCGCTAGGATTTGAACCCGGGCTCCCGGATTGAGACGCCGAATTTCAAGAATAAGCAGTAGGTATATTCCTTAAAAATAACATTATTTACTAGCAAAACATATGTGATTATGTTTAAAGAGTAGGTACAATATAAATATTTTCTCACAAATAATTTACTTAGTATTTCGATTCAAATTCCCATGCTTCGAATGGATATTCAAGCTTACTCTGATGAAGAGGAAGGCGAATTGAAATGAACTTGAGTTATTCGACTTGCGGCACATCAATATATCAGTGGCACTAAGAATCGGGGATATTATAAAACGTCCAGAAACCTAACCTTACAATCTTGACATATCATGAGTTTCCCATAGGTTTTAATAGTAAGATGCTAGGAATAAGTCTGGTGTAGCTTAATTGTAAGGACAAGTGGTCAATTTGAAGAATTTTAGGCCGCTAAATGCTTTAATAACTGTGTAAAAGTTGTGTATTAAATTTTAGTTTCAATATAGCTTTCTACACAAAAGATTCGTGTTCATCATATTTGGTCGGATTCTACGATCTGTCTCCGGCATCATACGCTGTGAAGATATTTGTTTATCCAACTTCGCTTTCCATTTTCGTATATTAATCTCACTTATATCTCACTTATTTACAAGGAAGTTTCGCATTGGTGCTTTTACCCAATTTGGAAGCACTTAAAACTTTTCCGTATTGATATTCCAATGATTGCTCTTCGCCATTTTGACGTTCTGTTTATTATTTCAAGTTATAAAAGAAGTTAAAAATAATAAATTAATCGTAATTTAGATACATGGGGATTTACGAAATGGAAAAGAATATGACAAGGTTGTGACACAAAACTATTTGATATTCTGTATTTATTAGCTTTTTAATGTCAGGTATAAACGCACTAAGACACGTATTATTGGAATCTAGCTCCCAAGTTTAGGTAGTACACATATTTTACTCGTATTCAGAATAAAAAACTGTTATACATAAGTTGCGTACATATTAATACAAAATTGAACAATAAGAATTTACTCTTTCCAGTTTTTTAAATTACACACTTATAAATGTTTAATATGTATTGTCGCTTCCAAATTCAAATTGAAATTATATTTATTCAAAATTGGTTCATTAGAAGACTTTTTGTACGTCAAAATGAAACTACATACCACCGCTTCGGAAAATGCCTCCTTTAGGTTTGTTATTTTTACTGGAAGAGTTGAAACGTTTGTGACATTTTTATATTAGAATTATAGCAGCAAGGACTATTTATCTTTTCCAACCCTGAATGGAATTCGACGAAATTTGTGCAAAATTTAGGAAACTCATTTGTAACTACGCACCAACTCATACCAAAAATGTTTAAACATGGAAATGTGTTCTGCCAAAGTCGATTTGAATCAAATGTGTTCAATTCAAATTAATAACGGCGGATCTAACCCTCCGTGAGGTTTAATTGTCAGTGCGATTGATAGTCGCAAATTCGCTGGAGATTTGATAAATTTACGCCTGGCCTCCTTTGATTAAATGCATTTATCCCTGTCCATAAATTTCTCTCTATTTAACTCAATTTTGATTGTTTACTTTCTTTATTGGTATGTTGGTTCAGGGCTCAGTGATTCTGATTACTGTGCCAGTGTTTGCTAGTTCGATCTTCACCAAGGAGAAACATTTGTGTCATGGTCAACAGCGTTTTATCTGTGTCTCTCAGAAAAAATCTGCTTCGTTCGTCGTGTTAGTTGTGAATGCGCCTGCCGACAGAGAGGTCTTAGGCTCAAATCCTGTCTCGAGCACTATTGTATTTTCTAATTTAGGTTTTCATATAATGGTTCGAAGTGTGAATATAGGCCCCTTGTATGGAAATATGCTCACCACCTATTCCATAGCGGGACGTAAACGTAACTGGTGAAATGTGGAAGAGTACTATACAGAGGAGTACCTCTGCCTACCTCTTAGGGAATTACAGGCGTGATGATAACACATTACATTTATAAGACAATAAATTGTCAGGAGAAATGTGAGAGGTTTCTGAAAGAGAAATGAAAGAAGTATAATTTGAGTATAATTGTTTCAATTATTAATCGAATTCACGAATACGAGTAAATATTAAAAGTTTTCGATGCGAAAAAGTAAGAACACTTTATTTAAGGTAATATAACAACGTCGCTGTAAGGTCTATGGTCATATGGCAGAGACAAAAAAAGGCAGATAAAACCTATAAAGTATTATAATTTAATACCTACTTCAACAATCAGTTCTGCAAAAGTGAGAAACTAATTCATGATTAGATCCTCCATCTGAGTTTATCCCGGGGAACTACGAATTAGGGTTCTTTAAGAAAAGCACTTTAAAGCCGATAAAGCATTGGGCAATACTGGGGTGTTACAAGTGGTCTCTACTTGGTTATTTTATAAGCGACGATGACCACTTATATCATCAGGTTTCCTGGATTAAGTATGGTAAAAAAGAATAAACCGGAAACTAAACTTGAATGACAAATGGCAGTATCAGCAAGATTATCATTATTCACGTTAGTCCCTTCTGCACCCTCGTAAAAGTAACGATTATGTTCACTTCAATATGACTTATAAGGAATAACACTTGAGAGAGTTAAGCGCTTAGCGACGAAAAGGCACTTGGAGTAAACAACACATCATTCAAACATCGCATAAAAGGGGTATCTAATGCTTAGTTCTGACCGTTTTCCGGCAAATTGAAAGAGGTTTGAATATTGGTGTCGAACTCGACGATTTGTTGTCGACGTCTCCATTTGTGAAGCGAAAGGCCAAACAATAAATTTGAGGGGATTCGCCACGGTATTTTCACTATTCTGCATGCGTTTGGACCCGGCAGTGCCCCGGCCAAGTACTAACGGATCGATACAATAAAAACGCATTTTTATCCTATTTTTGTCAAGTTCTAAAACTTATGGTCGAAATTTTGTAAACATCGTAATTAATGCATACTAGTGATCTAATAATAATCTGATATCATCTTTAAAATGAAATGAGGATTAAATTACTGGCATCGTCTTATAGTTATTATTGAAAATCAAATGGGAAATAAAAATAGCTGTGTTACATATAACACATTCTTGCTTAGACTTGGCGTTTCTTTATACATGAAGTTTCGGTGAGATTCTACACGCCGTTAGGAGAAACGACCCATGAATAAATTATACGCCATAGACTTTTACGACCAATGGTACTACATGGGACATGGCAACAATACAAAAGAGCGTTTCGTACGTGAACAATATAAATAAGAAAGACAAAATACAAGTCAATACAAGCTTGCAACGTGTTAACTGGTAGTAGCTAAATTTATTCGCTGTAATAAATTCACAGAGTAAGTCATAATAATTATGAAGGTCACAAAATTATCTGTAGAGCTCTTGATGTAAGCCAATGTAACTAATAAATTTGGCGAATTAATACACTACATTTCGTTTACTTTCGAAGCTTTCGGAATCAATAAGGATTTGTTCGAGGGCCCCCGCCATTTTTCTTCGCTATCAATACATCCTAGACTCACAGCGGTCTAAGCTTCATAAGCTTACAAAGTCTGTCACAAAATCAATGAATCGCGATAACAGGCAAAATGTTGAAATTTTTTCGAAGTTTATTTAATATCGTGAAAATCTAAAACGATTACGATAATTTATTTTAACCCAATTCTTGATTCTGATTCTTATTATTTGATAAAAACTGATTGTGTTTCGTAAATCAAAACATGGATTACTCATCTTCATCATCCATCATAGTTTTTGAACTGTTGCTCGACAACAATATCTTCATCTCCTGTATATTATTCCTATTTACTCGAAGAATTGAACTTTGAATTTTACAATATTGCTAGATAATCGTATATACATAAAAAATCTGTATATAGTTTATCTTTAAAATTGGTCGATTCTTGATGAGAAATTCTAGAATTATTTAATTTGTTTCCACTTCTGTAACAACAACAAAAGAATTTTCAAGTAGTCTCGGGAAAAAATCAGAATGCTTATAGGCCAGGCCTTATCTAATTGTTTTAGTTAAATTAATTTAGACCCATTCTTGCTGCAAATGAAAATTACTAAGTGTTTTGTTAATTCAGTCTAACAAGAAAATGAAAAAATATTAGGATGTTATATTCATAAGGTGGAAAGCATTGTGTCTTAAAATGGGGTGAATTTCTTGATCAAGAAAAAGGAACCGCTTTTTAGGTTTTGCTAAGTAAGTTTTATTATACCAAAAGCATCAAAATTATTATGCATTCAGTTCTCATTAAATGGCAATGGGTTGAAATTCTTCTAAAACTTGTTACAACTAATTCATGTTGTTACCAAATTCTTCGGATTAAACGCAAAATTAATCATTTTTCACATAACCATAATGATTTCAAAGTTACATTAGCTATATGACCACTTATTTGGCTGACACCACACACGACATCAATGCATGTTAACTATACACACATATGTAAAAAAGTACATTTGGATTTAATAGAAGTGCTTAGTACATAGTATCAATTAAATCTCCTTTTTGACACCAATATAACCATAACATATTAATATCCTCTCATTCTGGATTGATTAAGATCAGAATAGAATAAATGATCCATAATAAGCGTGTTATTTGGCTGACGAACCACGCCAATGGGATTCAATGGGGCTTGTTATGCGAATCAATCATGTAGGCGCTCGCGTAACACAACAACACGCGCACGACTGAGAATTTCAAATGTCTGCTTTGAAACTTGAAACAACGTAACATGTACCCTGTTACATTGTTGATGTTCTAGCTGAACACTAGAACATCAACTAGTGTCCTTGATGGCGAGAATATTGATATATTGGATACATGTGCCAATTTTTGTTGTTAGTAGTAGTGTTAATGGTGAATCATCATTATGATGGTGATGGCGATCATGGTGATGATTCACCATTAATACTACTATTAAGTCCAGCGTGGCTGGACATAGGCCTCACTCGAGGGGTTATGCCCATAGTCCCCACGCTGGGCATGCGTATTGGGGAAAAATGGCGAATAACATTATTAATTAACAGGCGAGTATGTATGACATTAATGAATTTTGAAGTGGCAAATTTAGCTCGTGAAGACTGTAGCTGTCGGAAATCCCTATTCAGTGCCTACCCCTACGGGCAATAGAAGATATAATATATATTTATTAATGTAAACAGTTAATGTTACATAAATTACGCGCGCTCAAAATAGTATTTCATAGGTATAGTTATTTTATTTCCTCCATCTTGAAGATTTCTTGCTAGGTAATAGGTACAAGTTCAGTGATTTGCGTGTCGTCAGTGATTAAGGGGTGAATAGCAGTCCAGGGTGCTTTCGGTGTGACGATACTTAATCTCTCTCGATATTACGTACATAATTTATTATGTTTCAGTTTGATTACTACGGTACTAACCTTTAAAGGAAATACCACGAAATATACAATTTATTTCGTTACACACATTGTCTTCTGTTGTAGGTACCTATGTAATTTAAAATTATTCCCTGCTATATTAAGTTCATTATATATACAATTATATACAATTATAAAATTAAATACAATTTATTTCGTTACACACATTGTACTCTGTTGTAGGTACCTATGTAATTTAAAATTATTCCTTACTATATTAAGTTCTTTTTTGAATTTTGTACTCATATTTGTAATGAGCGACTGCGACCTGCGACTTCCCATGGATCCTAAATTTACGGTTTTGCCACGTTTTCTTCACATAGCTCTGGCCACACCCAAACAATTTTTTTCCAGCCTCAGTTAAACCCTATACAATATCCTTCGCCATGTGCATGCGAGCTCATCATACATCGGGATTTCTGTGTCTGAAACTACAATTTTTTTACTTTTCTATAAACTTTCTGTCCATGTACTGTGTTTATGCCGGGATATAAGATGTTTGTTGTAAGAAGCGACAAAATGCGGTGCTGGCAGATGGTGTTATGGCCCGGTGCACCCAGGCACAGCTAAATGCTCTGGCTGCCTATGGGCAGCATCGTAGGCGGTGCGTGAACCTGTGCTCTGTAATACTTAACCCGCAGCCCAGCGTGGGGATTATGTCTAGCACTGGAGTTCAATAGGCTGATGATGATGATAAACTTTCAATGATACCTATTATACGATGATTAATTATATACGATGATGATAATTATATACGATTATTTTTATTCCAATAACTTTAATTACTTACTTTAATTTAACATATTATTTTTGTATTATGAATCAATTGAAATAAAATAAACATTAAATGTAAAGTGGAATTTACAAAAATATATAAAGAACGCACCTAAATTGGTTGAGCTGTTTTCGAGATAAGGGTGCACAAATGCACAGACAAACAGAAATAATTCTGAAAATTATTGTATTAGGTCCTGTCACATCAAGAAAGACTTATCTTAGTCATTTTTCAAAAATATCTTCTATGTACATACACTGATCAGTTACAGATACAATAACAGTCTGAGATCAGTTACAATTACAATATGGGGCATTTCACGTGAAGCGGACAGGGAAAAAAAAGTGAGGTTCTGAAAATCGATCATATTCGGCCCATTTATA
>DWFO01004464.1:0-11338 GCA_018246595.1 Mimoniades nurscia nurscia
GACATGAACACAATATTATGTATTCCATAGAAAAAATATTAATAGCAAAAATTTGTATTTTTGTAATTAGAAATTCTCAAAGGCAGCTCGCAGTCTGAATTTATGTCCGTTGTATAGCAATAGACTCACCCATGTTCCATTTTAGGACGAATAACATAACAGCTGAACCATGAGAATATCCTCTACTAACCCCTTCACGAAAATATAATCGTGACGTTACGTTATATATGTTATATAATGGACTAGCGAAATGATATGAAAATATGAAGTAAAATGCGCAATTAAATAGCTAAGATTTTTAGAAATCTAAAATTCGCATTTACTCGTAATTCCAATCCTATGGTAATCGACTTGCCTAGAAAGCGCTTTTCAATTGTATCTTGAACAAGTCCCAAGTTGTACAAAAGGCAGAAAGTTTCAGTCTTTGACAGTTTGAAGAAGAAAAGAGCTCTTCTAATTAGCACTAAGATCGAACTAAATAATGTATATCTTATAACGAATCCTTTTAACGAGTATTCAAAAGTACATTGATGTATTCCAAAATCAATTTACGAGTATTCCTTTTTTATATATTGTCACGTGACTAACTGACATTGCCACACAATAAGCTGTTAGACCAACTTATTATAGAACTAAAAGAATACTGCAACACGGCATATTTTTACTTTATTTAACTTGAGTACTGACAGTGTTTTTCTCCATCTTTTCAGTCACAATATGCCATAGATTAAAAGTACTTAAAAGCCAATGAATGCATGGTAACTAGAAAAATATATCACGTTTATTAACCATATGTATATATTTCATCATTTATTTGATACTTTCATTATGTTAAAACTTTTTAGAAGCAAGAAATAAACGGATTTTTCGTTTATATATTTATTTACTTATATGTATTTCATAGTAAACAGTCTGTTCTTTAGTTTCAATTCGAAAAATAAATAACTTTACGTATTTAAATCCTTTGAGTTACAATTGGAATGAAAATTTCCCTTTCGAGTGCATAGTTTTACAAAAACACTCAACTTTTTATGCATCCGTGTACAAATGTTACCGCGCGCGAGTACATTCCCCTGCCATACATCATGCTTTTATCTGGACGTTGGCAATGAATAATAATTTGGGGATAAGTTCTAGCACCGAACGTATACCTTAACATCAGATTGCAATATATCGGTCTACTACTATTCTGTAAATGTAACATCACGCCTGTAATCTCCGAAGATGACGGCAAACCCTTAAGGATGGAAACTGGCGTGCATTTCTTAAGAGAGCAATAATTGGAAAGAAGAACGTCTGTGCTAAAGCTACCCTACAACAGACGAACATACGAACGTACTAATATACATACATGTATTGACTTATTCAGATAATTTTTCCATCCAACCAAACACATTTTATAAATTCTCATCATCATTCATATGATTGGAACCATCACTGTCAACACAAGTTTGTTTTATTTTGCACTGTACATTTGGCATCCCGCAAGGAGCATCATTGGACCCTATCTCTATCTTGTTGAACAATAACAATGAACATTGCTATACTCTAATACACAATCTTTCTCGAATCCGTAAATAAATAATTCTCATTAAATACTCATATTTTTTCAGCAATCTCCTCAAATTGGCTATCTCGGAGTTACAACAACTTGTTGGGAAGATACCGGAATACGTGCGTAACGTAAAACAATAAATAATCCTCGTCCGTCCGTCGCGCCTGAACCCGACAGCGCTATTATGACTTATTACCGGGAACAATCTCCCAAATTCCCTATTCATCGTTGAAATATATCATGGACACGAATTTATAAAACATTTTAGTGATACGTCCGTTTTTGTATTCATGTTATTAATAGTACTTACTTGTGCTACTGATCAGTTTCTGTCGAAAGTAATATTACATGCATATTTATTTTTATTTGGAAAATACAACATTACCTAAATTATGTTACTAACAATTAATGGCATGTCCTGGCTGTCTACGAGCAGCAGCAGAAATGGTGCAAGAAGCCGTGCCCTGGCATCCTATTCTGTTCTGATATTCCCTACTGGTGTATTACTCTATTCAAATTAAAAATTCAATTCGTAGTATTTAAAGTCACATGTTTCACTAGTCACGTGTACGTCCCACTATGGTATAGATGTTGAGTCTATTGCCGCACATCGTATACTAATTCAGCTTCCAAGCCACTACTAGAAATTTAAAGTCAGTACGAGACAGTCAATCAGTTAGTGGAAATTTATTTTTATAACGTTACAATGTATTCAACGATAAAAGTTAATATATTAATTCCCTGTTTGGAACCAATCACGAAACATTATCGTATTCAAATACATAGAAAACAGCCTCTATTTGTTTATGCTCGAAACGACTTCTCGGTTGTAAATAATAATAATAATTTATTCGGCATAATAATGATAATATTTAGTTTATATTTTTCTTGAACGTTTCTAGTTACTATAGAGAAACAATTTCTCGGAAGGATGGCCGTTTATTAGAAGCCTTAATTAAATTTTCCGTGGCTTCTAAAAGGCTCCGAGGGATATAATCCAATTCTAATCTTCTTGTTCTATTCAAAGTGATTTACGCGTCAAATACTTAAAAGTCCGCAACTTGTCCGCTTTATCATTACGCGTAAACTATGTATTTTCCAAACAATATTAAAACGGTTCTCCTTTTGTGTGCCGAATTTCGCAAAACATTCATTTCAAAAGAGCTCGAAATATTAATAAATACCTATACAGAACAATCTTGGGCTGCGATTAATGTGTAGCTATATTGGTATACCAAATCAGAGGAAATGTGACGAAGAATGTTGAAAAAAAAGGACGCGCAATGCAATGCGTATGATCTAACAAGTATGATGACGTACAAGCGTTCATGTGGAAGTCTCAAGCGGACGATTTTTTTTAAGCAATTCATTGCCTCGCATCCAATGATTGACTTGATTTTGATACATGTATATACATAAACATTTATATGTAACATCACGCCAATAATTTTCGAAGCCTTAGGCAGAGTAGTATAGTACACTCCCATGTAAGGGATGAGTCTATTGCCCAACCCGGGATTTGAACCCAGGACTTTTAGATCTCAGTCACGCCTGCAACCAACACGACGAAGAGGCAGTCGCTTAAACATTAACTTAATAACATAACTAACTAAAACTAACTTAAATGGGAGTTTAAACATTTACATTGTATGTCCATATATTCCGTAGTCATATCTAAAATCTTTTTAAATTCACAGTCACTGGTTCTTACCTTCACCTCTTCACTCTTTACTCCTCTTTACTCTTCACCTTATCGATAACCACAATGTACTTGGCTGGCCCGTTAGTGCAGTGGTTAGTGAACCTGAGTGTTGCGCCGGGGGCCGTGGGTTCGATTCCCACCCAGAATAAATATTTGTGTTATGAGCACAAGTATTTGTTCAGTGTCTGGGTGTGAAAAATAATAAAAAAAATACCTATTTAAGTATATATTTATATGTATATATGTAGTTTATCAGCCATCTGGTTACCATTCAGAGCTCGACAATTAAGAGATAACGCGTCATGTTTGTCCAAAATCACGCTCTAACGCCGTCAATATGAAAACGTTATTGTCCAATTTCACAGTAGCGATCAGGCGCATGCCCTCACTGCCGCTGGCCAAATTAATCCTAGCTTAACACGCGTGCGGTACACGCGATGGGCTACAGCGATTTTAGTACCAGACCAATCAAAAGATCTGCTGATAAAGCCCGAGAGAAAAATATTCGTTTGGTTAATAAACTAATATTATTATTCAATTAATGATCATCTTCAGGACATATTGTAATTGTGGTGTGTTGATGTTTATTTATTTGATGGCGCCGCAATTTACATTGTGATACGATATTGTATATTTATAAATTACATAATTTTAATTTAAATATAAACGTACTGACATAACTATGTTGACATATAATTTAACATAATTAATTTCAAAAATTGCATCACCGCGAACCTGCATTGGAGCAGCGTGGTAGAGCACCCTCCTTGCCTACTGCACTCGCTGAATGGACCCAATGTCAATAATTGGGTAAAATAATAACAATAATGAATTATCCTTCATCATCCTTCTAATCTCTTATCACTCACACTACACGCTTTGCGAAGCTGGCAACGTATGGTGTTTGATAAAACTTATGCTTTTGTTCAAAAACGATGGCTTCATTCAAACATTTACGCAGCTCCATTCAAACATATATACAACGGCTTTCTAAATTGAGATACCAAAACAAGATACAGTAATCACATACGCGAATGAATCGGATACTAACGAAGTTAGTCGAAAAGGTAGCCAAGAGATGTTATTTTCAACGCTGTTCCTTAGCCATAGGCGTAGACATACATATCTTTATTAAAATTAAACATCAATTGGTACAATGGTAAAGAAAATTGTGATGAAGATACAAACCTAAATATTTCATCGTTCAGTGAATGATTCTTCAAATAGGGCAGTCTGTTAATACACATTCGCCAGCGTATCAGACTAAAGAATGAAAGATCATATGTAACAGTAGACTGATAATACGGTTTGTAATAGTCATCATCACCACAAGAGCGCCACGGGGCCCTGTCCTCGGCTTGCCGCATCCAGCTTCTGTTTGCACCCCGTCGTAATTATTGTAATCAATAATAAATATAAATATCTATGCACCATACAACATCTGTAAAAATTTGATAAAATCAAATCATTAATCAACCACGTCATTACCATATAAAAACTAGGAACTCAACAAAAGTTACGTGAACCATTCTTAACCATGAACACTTAATCGGAACGTTTCAATCTTAAGCAAAAAAAAAACTGTAATTACACGTAGCAATAGAAAAACTCTGTAAAATAAATGGGTCGTAGCTCGCGTAAAGGCTCGATAACGGCCGCTCCACGGAAAATATATTTATTTCACTATTTCGCTATTTCACAGCCAATCCTCCTAATTTTTTCTTTTTTGCAACAAATCTATTGTGAAGTGTAATTGCAATATCTTCGCCTTTATTCGTTATTATTCTAGGATGATTTTTGTAAAATACACAAAGCGATTGTTTACGACATGATACTTTATGAATATTTTTTATTGTACTCAAAGGTATTTAGAATCTCTAACAAAGTACATTTGTGTCAATGATACACCTGATCAAGAATAACTGAAAAGCCCCACAGTTAATAGTTCCCTTGAAAACATTACCATACACCGAGCACAAATCCAAACTCCGAGCCACTATTGGAAGCTTCCAGCTAGAAAAATCCAGTGGCTACCGATCCGGGGATCGAATCCCCGACTTCTCGATCAGCAGTCCCTCTCGCAAACACTTAAATAACGTGGCAGTCAAAGTATATTCATTATAATAACCAGATAGTTGATAAACGTAAATGAATTTCTATATACCTCCCTCTATAAAGATAAACTATTGCATCTAAATACGAAACAAAGAACTCGTACTTGTAACACAAATATTTAATCTAAGTGGGAATCAAACCCGCAACCTTCAGCACAACACTCCGCTTTACTAACCACTGAATCAACAGGCCAACCATTATACCATGTCCTGAAATTACAACAATAAATAAATTGTGTTAGAAAATAAGTTCATAGTTAAATCGATATAATATCGAAGCTATAACTACATAATATACGCCTATTAATGACATTGTAAGCGTACCGTAAGAACTTAGTCGCCTCCTCACACCGATTCAAGTTAAAGAGATATTTTCGGACAACTACGCTCATCACATATTCAGGTACACAACTCACTTAAGTCTTAACGCCACAACTCACGTTCTACACTGATATGTGGAGAGATGATATTTTATTTAATATAAACTTAGCTCGCGACCGTGACATCTCGCCTGCAATCTCCGAAGAGATAGGTAGACGAGTGTAGTGCACTACCTCGTTTCACCAGTTATGCTTAAATCGCACTATGGAATAAATGGTGAGTCCATTGCCATACACCGGGCACATATCCAGATTCCGAGAGATTACTTGGAAATCTTATAGTGTCACACCCGGGATTTGAATCTAGGAACTCTTGATCAGCAATCGCTCTAGCAACCAACATTGGCAACGAAGCAGTAAATGTCACGAAAATCGCTTATATTTTACTGGTACTTGAATCCCTTAAATGTTTAGAGTATTTCAATGGTTTAAAGAAAAGGCAAATAATGCTTAGTAAAATTCTTTATCAGTACACCCACAATGAAAATTCATGATGAATAACATTTTAAACAGTAATGTATTTAACGCCTAGGACTGCCTCGCAGGTCTGCCTCGTTGGTCGTGTCGGGTGCAAGTGCACTGCTGATCGGGAGGTCCAGGGTTCAATTCTCGGGTCGGACACTACTAAAGTCTCTCTAATTTAGATTTCCTAGTAATGGCTCGGAGTCTCGATATGTGCCCGGTGTATGGCAATATTCTCACCAGCTATTCGATAATAGGACGTAAATGTAACAGATGAAAAGTGGGAATGTTCTTTATTCGTCTGTCTTCCTCTGTGGGGATTACAGGGGTGAAATTGCATATGTATATAATGTACTTATGTTAAAGGATGAACGAACTAAATGCTTAATTACATACACACACATGTAAATAATAATAACTTCACGCCTGTATTTTCCCTAGGAGGAGCAGGGTTGTGTAGTACACTGCCAGCTATGAATTAACTTATAATATAGTACTCTAAAAACAAACATACTCGCTTAATTTAAATATACGATGTTTGCGATAACTCAATCAAAACGCATTATGGCAAATTGATTATCATCATCAGCTCATAAATAAATAACTGGAATAAGCTTATTGCAGTCCATTTTTGGACAAAGGCCTCAACTGATCAGTAATACCCACTTGACTAATTGGGCCATATAAATAGGCTCATATAAAAAAATCTCAGAGCTTCTTAAAAATCACCGAGCTTTGTCTCGTCGACACATCAACATTTCAATTTGCGAGATGATAACAATATTTCATTTTCTTACCTAAATATCCAATTACAGACGAACTTCAAATGCCAGCGACGGTTACCGCGTTAATAGGGAGAGTCACTCAATACAACGAGGTCTCAGCCAGAAGAGATATTTATATGTTACGGCTAGTCGACGATTAAATACAAGCGGTTTTCTGACGGCAATTGGTTGCTTTTGTTGATTCAGATGGCGACCGGCACCGTACTAATAAACCCAACAGTTACTTCTTAGAAAAGATTTAGGAACATTAAGTATTCAAGAGCGCATTTCGAGGATAGTGCGATACCTCTAAACGAGATGCATACACTTTGACAAACATATGCGACTAATATTCAAAAGCTACTGCTAAGTATATAACAAGTTGAAGACGCTAATCCCGGAACAAACTTTGATAGACCAAGTCGCAACAGAAATGTCAGCACACCAGCTTGAAATACAAAGGATGAATGAAAATACAAATACAAATACTTCTTGGATGAGTTCTTGCAACGTTTCCGTAGATGGCGCGGCCAATCGTGCGAAGTCGAGAGAAAAGACAAAATACAAGGAATGCACACCCGTAAATCAGATGGGAATAATAATACATAGAAGAGAGAAAGATTAGTAGACGATTATGTATATTATCTGTAGAAAAATTAATGTTATTATTCTAATGGTGTCGACACGTGACATATGTCAAAACCGATATTCGATGCGAATGTCAATGGAGACTCGCGCCAAGATCTATCTTGAACAAATAGACCAAATACTGGCTGTTGGTGAAAATTAATTCTCCAGTAACACGCGCGTATGTGAAAAGAGTAATCAATGTGAAAGAAACACGACAAGCCTGTTAGGATAGAAATATGTATTTGGCGCTCGCCACTCTCAACCTATCCTGTAAAAGACTTGGCGCAAAGGAATAATGTTAAAATCATCCAGTGTGCCCATAAAAAAGATTTAAATCGTCGAATCTAAAAAAAATCTACTCGTAGCGGTTTAATTTCCTCAACACAAGAGCGCGTCAGTGCCGTAGGTACTCACAGCGGAGAAATTGGCTCAAAGTAGAACAGAGATACGATTTTAGTTTTTTATGTAAAGGAAAATCAATAAGTGGCGTAACATAAGTTAATTTTAAACTTGCACACCAAGTTATGACTAATATAAAAGTTTTACCTAAACCTGTATACCAATATGACATATTTATATGCAATTAAATAATTTAATTTAATTTTCAAATAAAAATAAGTCCAATTACCTCGACTTATTCATTTTTGTATGTGATAAATTGCTTTATGCTACTAAAATTGTTTTATTCTAGCATCTAGCATTTTATTCTAACACCACGCCTGTCATCCCTGAAGGGGTAGGCAGAGGATGTATGTAGAATATCTGGATATGTGCCCGGTGTATGGCATTAGGCTCACCACCTATTTCATAGTGGGACGTAAACGTAACTAGTGAAACGTACAGTCCTCTTCTAGCATCTATTATGTAAGTTTATACGTTGGCCTTCATGCACGGTATGTAAGGTGTGGTAATTTCCATTAAAGTTTGACATCTCCTGCCGAGGCATCGGCCGCACTGACCATGTGAAGTTTTTACAAGCTTTTGAAACATCGAACATATATACATATTGCTAAGTGTTAAACAAGCTAACTCTACAAGGTTTACGGAGAGAGTGACAAGTGTAGAAGAAGAGAGGGTTAAGGCTAGAGTCTGCCACGCTGGTCATTACGGGTTGTTTTTGAGCACTCTAAGGTGTGCGTTTTGTCTCACAATCATTTTCTTCACCGTTATACCAAGTGATATTTAATCTTAAAAACGCACCTTTAGGAAATAGATGCGCGCTAGGATTTGATACCAGGCTCCCGAGGTGAGAGGTCGAATTTTAAACCACTAGGCTACCACTGCTTTTTTCTAGTAAATTATTTATTACAATAAATTAAATTATTCGATAATCAAGTGCAACATAAATCTGAACACTTAACATCACGCCTGCAATCCCTGAAAAAGTATTCACAGTGACAGAGGTATACACAATGAGATCTTTGCGAATTTTATTTTATCATACGAATACTAGGCTGACTGCCGATCGAACCGACCGCGTCTCTCAGTACACGCCAGCTGACGTTCTATGAAACTCATCCACGGTCCGTATGTAAAAATAATAACTACTTACGACTGGACTAGGTATGGCATGTAATCGCCTTAACGTGGAATGTGCCATTATTATTCAAAACACCCGACGTGACGTGAAACACGTGAAGCACATCAGTCTGAATACCTCTTGAATAATACATTCACGTGCCTCACACCATGAACTGGTATATTTCTTAAGCCTTTTACCATCAACTTTCAATTGAATAATGATAATGTATATCTTGGAAAATCTTACGCACATCCATCTGATTTCGATATTGTTGAAGGAATCTACATATAGATTTGTTTTAACTGCATTCATTTCTGAAAGATTACAAATATCACAATCCCTCATTGAATTATTCCATTCGAAATTTCAAAATGACGTTGTTTTGTCACAGTATAGGCGTAATTTAAACAACTTGCTACAAAAGCCTACGAGGCTACGGAAAGCATTACGCGGCCATATTGAGAAGGGGCGTAGCGATGCGGCTTAGCTACACGACTTATATTGGCTACGCTTTGCCAAAGTTAAGTTCAAACAAAACATGCCTTGCTGTTCGTACCGTTGAGCTGTAAGTACTGTTAGCGAAATAAACTTCCTTTTACATACGTAGTACACACTATGACCATAGTTGTCGGCTTTTTCATATTAGATTTGATAACGAAGATACAAGCTGAAGTCTGATAAAACGTAAGGACTGAAGCATAATTATCATGCCTGTTACACCTGATAGTCAAAATATTAATTTAAACGCCTAATAAGATATTTGTTTCAGAACTCAAATTTGTGAATTAAAAAATATAAATAAATATTTATATAATTTGCTCTTGCAATAGGCTCACCACCTATTCCATAGTGGGACGTAAACGTAATTGGTGAAATGTGGCAGTGTATTGCACTCCACTACCTAACCTTGTGGAGATTACAGACGTTTATATAATTTGTTATTATCTCTCTCACTACCTCGGTTTTATTAGTAAAGCGCGACTGATGATATTCCATGAAGCACTTCAGATGCTGGATTCATTCCCGGTATTTGATAATAAGGTCATCCCATTTTTTATGGGACATGTAACACAACTGATGAAATGTGGGTCACTTTTCGCCTACCCCTTAGGAGAAATACTATAAATAAATAAATAATCATTATATTAACTTGTTATTATAAGAGTATTTAGATTTTCTAGTAGTGGCTCTGAGTCTGGATTTGTGCCCGGTATATGGCAATAGGCTCACCATCTATTCCATCGTACGACGTAAACGTAACCGGTGAAACGTAGGAGTGTTCTACATTCCTCTGCCTACCTCTTCGGGGATTACAGGCGTGATGTTACTTTATTATAAGAGTATATAATTATAACATCAAACACTGTAAAGAAGAAAGTAACAGTACATGTTCAATTATGTTGAATAAAATTTAAAATTTTAATTTCAAAATTTATTTACATGTAACCTAAACGCTTAAAGGTGAATAGCCTCTAGACATCTGCGGACATCGTTTCTTCTCAAACGCTAGCTTAACTTAACACAAATAAAAAAATATAATAACCTTAAGTAATTATGAAGATAGCATTGTTTTGGCTGTCCAAGTCATGTTGGCCATAGGGCGGAAAAGTTAATTAAACCATCTTTATGTCTAAGGCTAAGGAGAGATGGCACTACAAAATATTGTACAGTGTTCTGCAAATCGGACTGTTTCTCGAATGAAACATTGAGCATAACGTTCTCCTGGCCTTCGTTACTTTTAGTGAAATAATTATTATATTATTTACCTAATCACACTACACAAAATGGTAATTTTGAGATTTTTTTACTGTCAAATGTGTATTGCGTTCGGGAGTTTTCGAAGATATTTGAGTTAAACAAAAAAGTAAAAAGTAACATCACGCCTGTAATCCCCGAAGAGGTAGGCAGAGGAATGTAAAACACACCTACGATTCATCAATTACTTTTTTTTACGTCCCACTATGGAACAGGTGGTGAGCCTATTGCCAAACACCGGGCACATATCCAGACGCTGAGCCCCCACTAGAAAATCTAAATGAGAAAATTTAGTAGTGCCCGACCCGGAAATCGAACCCAGGACCTACCGTTCGGCAGTCGCACTTGCAACCAACACGACCAACGAGGCAGTCGAAAAAAGTATGTCTTGATATTAAACTAATAGTTATAGAAATAAATTAAAAAAGTATTAAATGGCAGACCACACAGTTAA
>DWFO01004465.1:0-11338 GCA_018246595.1 Mimoniades nurscia nurscia
ACTACTAGAAAATCTAAATTAGAAAAATTAGTAGTGTCCGACCCGGGAATCGAACCCGGGACCTCCCGTTCGGCAGTTGCACTCGCAACCAACACGACCAACGAGGCAGTCTACAATTACAACAATGGCAAAGATAAATAATTTAAGAAATCCCTTATCTTAATGTTCAGGTAATAATAGAAGGAAATATCAACTCAAAATAAATATACGTCTTATGAATCACATACGGATCATAAATTTCAAAATACAAGACATGTTTGACTTTTGAACTCGTTGCGTTTGTTTTGAAAGCAGTTTGAAGAAAATTTTCGTAATTATAATTTTAGTGAATCGACATGAACGTAAATATTGATATTGGGTTTTGAAGGTTTCAATCAAATCAATTCCAGTTAAAACTTGTTGAAAGACTGCGGAAACTCAAGCAAATGTTATACGAAATTATGCTGGCTATCATAATCAAAACCCCTTCTATATTTCCCTTAAAACATCACCCTTAAAACAATTTTGCTTTTCCGCTGCAATTCAATTTAGGCACGAGCCAAGGGGTTGCGTTACAGGATGTAAAGGCCATAAAAAGAGAAGACAATATTAAACAGACCTGAACGAATTATAAAAAGAAATTGTGTGTGGCTTCCGATAGTAATAAAGAACAAAGACTTTCATGATTTAGCGGAAACACAAAGAATTTTAAGAGCATCATAGAATATCGAATAAAACTAATAATTTGTCATTGATAAAAATAAATTAACTTAAAAAATAATAAGATAATTTTATTATATTTCTAGAACAAAAAATATATGTCCCATTCATAAAACCGAACGCAATGATTTACATACTTTTTTTACTTAATCAAGATTTAGGAAGGAGAAAGCAAAGCGACAAATTAGATGTATTTAAATGACGCGCGCGGCCAGCAAGTGTTATTAAAGTGTATTCGAGCAGACCGTCCGCTTGATTTGATAAGGATTTCTCGAGCGTCGAGTTCCACCGAGTTTATGTTTATCTTGTTATTTATACTACATTATGTTTTCGCTACATTTGCACAGTGTAGTCAATACTGTATAAAAATAATCTTTGCTTGAAAATATAAATGTGTAGGATTGGTGGCTTGGTTGGTTGAGTGATAAACAAGAAGAAGGAAGTCTGGTGTGTCAGGAAATACGATATATGTAGTTATTTGGCATTCGGTGCTTTCTGCTCCCCTATAAAAAAACCTAGTATGATGATAATATCTAATTTAGATTATCTAGATTGCCCATTCGTCGGTCCCATCTGCAACGCTATAAGATGTTCCATACTTTATAAAAAGTGACTTTAAGGTGACCTTACTTAAAGTTTGAGTTGTTTTCGTGCGGTCGATATGAAATGCCGAATGATGCTCAGTTTACCAGTTACTATACATTATCGTTATGTAAGAGTCGAATGCGCAACTTATGCGAATAACAACAACAGTTCTGTGCTTTGAGAGGCATGCTACGAACATACTTTTACAATCCGGTTATTTTACACTTTTGGAAGAACAGCCTACGCTAAGTTTTGGATTACGGTAATATATTTCACTGGTTGTATATTTGTCATCATAATCATTAGCCAATCTCAGGCCGCTATTAGACTTACGCAGGTCTTCCCTAATGAAGATCATTTTTACCCATCACCCTCCGTCACTGGATATGCGGCTTCGGGATCAATTTATTATAGACGTTGATCCAAAATTTATTGTGCAACATTTAATTAAGAATTTCATCTCATAAAGTCAATGAAAGGGAGTTAAATTTCGGAGTCAGAACCTCGATATATTTAAATAGGATGTTCGGGTCGCGGGCGCCGAATGTTATCAAAGTGTGTTTGAGTCAACCAACCGCCTGATTTGATGACTTCCCAACCATTACACTCCGCCGAGTTAACATTGATCTTGTTATTTAATTTTGTAGTCGTTCGCCTAAATCTGCCGGATTGCATTCTACTGCAGGGCTAGTGTTATGAAAAGACGGACAGATAGGTAAATATACACATGTTTTGTTATTGCTTCATTACGCATAATGTAAAGAACCAAATGTATTTATAAGAAATGCTTGGTGATCTCTTGATGTGCGATACATAATGTTATTTATCTCATATCATTACCCCATGTCCGTTACGGGATAAGCAGAGAGCGGTGAGTGCTCTTGACCTATCCTTAGAGAGCTGACATGCTTCTTTTATATCAGCACTCTCTTCACACATACCAGATGGTCCCAGAAACTTCTGTCACAGGTTATAGAAAGTTCTAGAAACTCCACAATTATTATAATAGTAAACAATATATGAAAAAGAAAGGTAATTGTATGGAAAGCACAAATAAATATTGCCTACTACCTATACGGTAGTAAAATAAGAAAGCGGACAGTGATAGCAAACTGCACTTCTGTTTAAGAACATCTTGTAGGAAGACATCAAATCTTCTATTTGGGATCAGTAAGTCACTAAGTGTTGTTCGCGCTACGTCACCTACGGGGAGGTTCGGGCTGTGTTCTTCGTGCCGAGTTAGTGGATGCCGCCGTTTTCAAACCCACTGGCGCAAATAACATTAGCATAGTTATCGAACGCGTCGGGATGAGACCTCCGTAAAGGTCCCGTTGGGGCAGGGACGGCTCTTAAACCCGCTTTTCCGATAATGACTATCGATGATTCCACCCCCAATGCGAACCCGAGCACAATATTATTACGTAGTTTCGCCGTTGTGGGGAATTGGGAAATATAACATGCGTCCTGGTATTCAGTTATTTGCGTCGTGGTATTCCACGGTGTATACACACGTCCCGAGTAAGAGAGTGAATCGAAATTGATATATTTATTTAGGAGGACGATGTTTCCTTGGATCCGGATTGCGTTTGCGTGTTTACGTTTTATACGTACCTACGCCTTGTACGACGGAATCATGATCCTTGTGTGACAACGTTAGTGTCTTTAATTGTTCACACGCTACGCCAATCGGACGATAACAATGTATTTAATTTGTTTATTTGAATGTGTTTTGTTGTGTTGTTCATAACGATTAGGCGTTTTTAAAATGTTTGTTTAACGAGCAAAACAACTTTCTTACACAATGACATTTGTATTTAAAGTTTACATCCTTCTATACTTATATCCTGTACATATTTACCCTTCAGCTGTCTCTTTTAAGTTTCTTTAATAAATGAAATTATTGATAATGAAATGGTTTATGTATATGATATAGGATGTTTTGACGGCCTGAAATAAGCCCCTACAAACGTGAAACGCGTTGGCAACCGCTTTGCTGCTGCCCCCCTGGAAACAGCGGAGGAATATATTGCTCAATATCGCGCACCCCGTCTGCCTGTTTGCCAATTCTCCATAATATATAATGGCTTAATAAATATCAACAAAACGAAACCTTAGAAATTCGGCGAATAGCTGTGTATTGCCTTTTTCTTGCTTCTTTCATGAAACATTAAAACCTGTCTTTTGTGACCGGCGTCGTGTGATAATCAAATTAAAATATTTTTGTTAAATTTCAGTCGTGAGCGTGGCCATGAACACAAACAGTCTGTCGAAACATGCCAATTGAAAGTTATTTGGTATTTATGTATATCGCGCGTAGTGAAGCCGTAATCTGTCAAATTTCCCCGAGTTATTAAAACGTAAATGAATCATTTATATCAAACAAAGGTGCGAGCTCGTTTGTTAAACAAATCGAAGCGGGCGGGCGGCGGAGCGTTACAGTAAGATGGAAAATTCTCGATTAATAATCTTTTCGTCGCATTAAAGGGAGACGATGAAATAAAGGATTGAGCTGGCGTGAGATTCAATTTGTTACAGACCTGAGGAGACGTTCGCAAATGAAACATTTTGTGTACTGAGAGCAAGTTAAATTGTATTTCTTACAAGACTTGTTGGTTGACCTTGTTTGTTCCGCGGATCGAAGTAACGTGAACCCCTCATGCCGCGCAAATACTTCTAATGTCGTTGCCATGCTGCAAAATATATGAAATGTATAGAACATGTGACATTTATTCCATTGTTATGACGTATACTATTATCGGTAAAGCTAACAATGAAATAAGTCATGTATACAGTAATCCACATACTCGTTTGATACGCAACTACCAATAGTTTCGCATAAATACTGTGCAAATATGTGTCATCATCATCATCATCATCGTCAGCCTCTTGATGTCCACTGCTGGACATAGGCCTCCCTAATCGGCGCCACTCCAGCCGCTCCTGGGCCTTCTGAATCCAGCAGCTTCCCGATATCTTCTTCAGGTCGTCAGACCACCTGATAAGAGGGCGGCCTATGATCCTATGCAAATATGTATATAATAATATTTTATAAATTTGAGTAAAATTTGACATATACTATGATATATTATTATTATTATCATTTTCTATTCTGTTATTTCATCGTGCTCACGAATTATATCAAAGGCTAGACCAGTACTCGCATATCGGTTACTGTAATGTTAAGTCAAGGTCTTTTAACTTCCCAGCGAAACTTGACTAATTATAATAAATAATGGCGCAGACAAGTTATTATGAAACGAAATCGTTGACAAAAGTGTCACTCGCTCTCCGTGTGAACGAGCTAAAGTATCCTTATTGGGCCATTAAAGTATAACAAAGCAATACAAAATGCTCTTATCTCGGCGCATAAACAAGCCCCACATAAAGCGAGATACTCCGCGAGCTACGTTCGCCTTGTTTGATTAAAATGCGAACACATTTACGATTCCAATCTTCATTTTTACCGATCATAAACTATTCAAATGTCTGAGTTAATATTTCCGACGCGTCGACGAACGGTGTGGCTTGTTTTTACCGGCCCCAGCGGCCGGCCGTGATTTATTTTGTATAAAGCTTCATTTGTCTGTTACAAGGGAGCGCTTCCAGCGTCAGGAACTAATTCAATCCCGTGGAACTGGGAAACCACAATTATGTTTCAATGTTTCTATACTGTTTTTAATATGAAGATAACCGTCCAATAGTCAATTGCTAATCAAATATTGTATACGGAGAGACGTACTTAAAGGTAGATTATAACAGGCCGAAGATTACGTGAAACATATTGTAACTTGTTTTAAAAGTAGTTTGTGTGTAATGTCAGGTCCAAGCTAAGGTTTATTTGAGGTCGGAACCAGGTCTCAGCGGTGTACTGAAGAGTACTGAACAGGTACATTCGGATCGACACGCGCTTTTCAAGTAAATTTTTAAATGTATGAAAAAGACGAAATCTGTATGGTCCATAAGTAAATTAAATTTCGTGCAGTCATATTCTAAATATATCTATTACAGCCATCCTCGTTGGTCGTGTTGGTTGGAAGAGCGACTGCCGAGCGGTTCAAAACCCGGGCTGGGCACTATTGGGTTATTCTTACTTAGTTTTTCTAGTAGTGATTCGGAGTCTGAATACGTACCTGGTGTATGGCAATAGGGAAAACCTATTCCAGAGTGGGACGTATACGTAACTTACCTATTACAATGTAACGCCTGTAAAACATTTTCATTATGTACTCACCTACGGTAAAACTTCTTAGAATCAACTTCTGGAATGTTCGGTGTATACCATACGAAGTTCATGATACATACAAACATATATAAGAATGTTGGTTTGATATCGTACACCGATATAATATTTTGAACAAATAGATCCCCATAACACGTATGAGCATAATGGCAAGTAATTGTAAATGTTCTTTTAAGTGCAATTTACAGCGCTTCAAAGCAGATGAAACAACATCAAAACGTTGCTCTAAACCGAGTGGCGCGTGCTACAGTCGGTGTCCTCGCATATCGCAATGTCGCTGAACATTTTTATCGCTCAAATATCACTGTCTCCATGCATGCACTCGAAGCACTGTGATGCTCTAAATGAACGTTTATTATAACGCGCACTACTCTCGTACTTTCACTGGTCGTTTTTCGCTTTTGTAGCAACATCCGTTCGACCGAAGCATAATTGGAACTACAGTGATTTGTTTTTGACATATATAGGAATTAAAGTGGCAATTAGACGATTTTGTAGTCAGTTTATGAATCTTTACTTTTATAAAATAAGTGTGTACCTAGTTAATATGTTTTGAAGTAAAAAAGATTTATAAAAGCAAAAAATCACGTTAGGTCTGTGAGGTTAGAGAAATCTGACACTTGGTTCTGAGTGAGTGCGGTGATAAGATACCTGGTGTTTATGGGACCTGGTATTTATAATAAAATTTTTCGAAAAATATACAAATGTAACTGGATAATACATAATTTATTTCGACCATTAATATGCATCTTTCTAACTTTCAAGGTGCCTTATTGTTAATTCCGGTAGGTGTACCATGAACTACAATAACCCAGAGCTTGAAATCAAAGACCCAGTTCTCAGACTCGCTGGACCCAGAAATAGTTGCTTACAAGTCGAGAGACAACGAACTAGTATTATTAACAAGGAATGTCTTGCAGCCAATTTACGCTGATAACAGTTCATTAAAGACGAGTTAAGGTATTTTGTATTTGGTTGACTTGACTTACGCTGGGGTTCGTGGGTTTGATTTCCACCCAGAATAAATATTTGAGTGATGAACAAGTACTGGTTCTGTGTCTGGGTGTAAAAAAAATCTATATAAATATTTATTTATTTATTTTTATTTATTTATTTCATGTAATCTAACTGACAACTAACATTACAGGGTAACCTAATGTGTTAGTTTAAGTTACATAATTATATATTTATTATATACAATATTATTTAAATGACAATATATTGTTTTTTCAGCCATCTGCTTAATATAAGACAAGTTGTCTTGATACATACTTTGGGATTAGATGGCTGAGTGTAGAGAGGTCCACAGATATTATTATTATAATAAGGCTGCTGTCACTAAACCACCTGGGCTGTTGCCGAATAGCTTAGTGGCTTAGATTGCATCCTCCGACTCCGGCACGCGGTGTAAGGTTTGGCACACATCTCCGACTTCACAAACGTGTGCATTTCGAAAACTAAACACGACTCGGGGAAGATTTGAACCCAATAGTATAGAACAGAACTTTGAATCCAATAAAACAATAAAAAGGATTGCATATGCCTCGATATTTCATATTACCTATACCATACGTATATCTATCAACTATCTATCTATCTTATATACATGTTTCTATGTTTGTACATGTAAATACTTACGACATATAGGGTTTTGTATTGAAAGTCCCAATACGTCCATACGTCCCAAGTAAGTTCGCGCCCGGAATTATTGCCACCCCTGCTGAAACTACCGTGGCGTAAATATCACCCTTAGGAAATGACGAGAGTGGTTCGTTATCACAGGGTGGTAGAGTGTGTCGATCTTGTGGGTGGTTGTTTTTTTATTTGGGGGGAAGACCGGGTGTAGATATCATGAACGGTCATCAACAACACATCAGTTGTATATAATATATACATAAGTCTGAGTTTGTTATAAAACCGGTAGTTGTTTTCATCAATATCAACCCAAAGTTCACAGCTGAACACAGGCCATAGCCCTTAAGGGGTCTTAGGCCATAATCTCCACAAACACAGCTTCTCACACCGGATACACCGACGCCCGTAGCGGCCAGGTCACTGAGATGTGCCTACGTAGGCTGCGCCATACTATCAGCCACAACCGTGTTAAATCGGCTCTTACTACTCTCTGGTATCCCGGCCTAGCGTCCTGGGAACTATTCTTCCTCTGCCCTGACCCGGATTATGATAATTTCTATTTAGTTATTATTCGTTTTAATATTGTTACTATATCATCTCGTCAAGCCCATTACAGGGTAGACAGACAGCACCGAGTGTTCAATATCTATATTTATACAGAGGCCAGTTGTTCTCCTGTCCCAACAAAATATGAAATTGTGAAATAAAAGCCGCAACATTAATTTCACTAATGTACGTGGTTTAACTCTGAAGCAATGTTGAGATGCCTTATAGCATCAAATTAGCAAAGACATGTTGCATTAATTAGACGTCGGCGCCCTCTAGCGAGCGGCGGAGCTGCTTCACAGGCTCAAATTAAGCCAAAGTACAGGGAAGTTGGGTGCATGGGTGAAGGGACCCAGTCGAGCGTCTCCGTCGCTCAAGTTGTACTTAGTGTAATTTATTAACGCTTGTAGTGAGCACCGAGGGCGGCGGGAATGTTAATGGCGCTGAAGACACTTCATTACATACAGATCAATCAATTCGTACAGTTGAAATACGTCCTTAGGAAAACTAAATATTTGATCTTTTCATTTTAGGATACTAATTTCAGTTTATCATCATCATCAACCTATTTATAGTTCTACAGCTGGACGCGGGTCTTCTCTCAGAACGAGAGTGGTTAATGCTACAGTCTGTCTGGCCAAGTGCAGTTTGATAGACTTCCACGTCTTAGAGAATATCATGAACAACTCTAAAATACGCAGGATTACTCATCCTATTGTATTCACCGCTACGAGTATAACAAGTGATATAAAAAATTGATTTTAAAACGAACATTTCTTATAATAACAGAGGGGTGCGCCAGGAACTGTACCATTTTTTGCTAGTGAAACCTTCTAAGGCTACTTGGTACCTTGCGAGGGATGTGGAGTTACGTGGCCGTTTTACCGCACTAAAATCTCCTAGCGGTGTTTCTTCTATGTTAATAGAAGGACTCCTGGGTACGCTCCTAACGGACCCTACTCTCGGGAGAGATACAATACCTCACTTCTGGGCCTTCGGTTTCCACTACAATATGCGGCCACACATACGGTCGTCCTTTCTGGGGTTACTAGCTGAGTGGTTCGAGTTTCCACTCTAGTGGCTCGCAACCCGGAAACCTCCTTTTATAGCCTCTTATGACAGGCAGAAGATATTGCAGCTCGAGCTTTTGGTTCTGAGCAACAGGGACATAGCAGCTGTGAGCGTTACCTATGGCCGATGCAACATCTTCTTTTTTTCTATTCAGCGTCCTCTTGTATAGGCATAACCATGCAATGTCACGTCCCGTTGGAAAAGACCATCGCCGCGATGCGACGAAGTTCTGCAGCGAAATATCCTGCTCTACTTACGGCTCCAGAATCCGCCGGTCCGATTGCTACGCAGGAAAAGTATCAAGAGAGTGCTGTACGGAATCCTTGGGATCTGCACAATGGAGTCACTGCGCAGTTGCTGCATATTCTGTGCAGATAATCATCTAAGCAGCTTTGTACAGTTAGTATCTGTGTTCAACAAACTGAATCTAGTACCCTGGCGTGAGTGGATGCATTTTAGGGCTATGGCTGATTTTAATTTTGTGATATTAATTTGTGTATGAGCATCTAAAAAAAAAAACTACTCGTAATAAACGTGTAATCATTTTCTCAGATATCTTATACCCAATTAGGTTAATTATTTGAAATGAAAGGCTTAATAGTTTTACTGAATATATTATTAAACTTATACTTTACTCAAGAATAAGATGAAATTAATAAGTAGTGTCAGTGACTTTAGCTGATTGGAGGAAGTATCGAATGTATAATTCGGAACTCCGTGTACAGCCTACGCTTCATTGCATGCACATTTAGTACGTTGCAATAACGTGATGTCCATTGATTAGGTGTCATTGAAATATCTCTGTAATTAGTTGTTTGTCAATAATAAAGTAGGTTTAGTTATTTGGAACCCAATTTCTATTAGTATTATTATTACATTTTCCCTTTTGAAACTTTGCAAGGGGGGCAGTGGGCAGCGAGTGCCAATTTTCAGATATACAGAGCTAACCTGAGTTTACACATTCATCACTTTCTTAATTCACGCATCGTGCGACTTCCGGCTCCCCAATGAACTAGTGTTTGACCCACTTGGTTAAGATGGTTTTTGTTTATAGGTATGTGTTTTTCATAATGATTTTATAATGCATTGCACTCGTAGATACATCATAAAGTTTCCCAAGATTTTGCCATGAACACAAAAAAACAATTACTAATAAAGGACAGATATCGTAAGCGGTCGCTTATTGTAGGAATCTATTGTAACTCAGGGCATAAGGATTTACCGTCGTGTATTCTATGGAATTATTATTATTTTCAAATTTATTTGTGTTTAATTACTGTCTTATGTTGTATTCACTACTTACATTCAGGCGAATGGATGTTCAGTTGCGATATAACAGTTGCCAAAATAAAAGTTATGGTATGAAATAGTCGTCTTCGAAGATCTTAATGATTATAAATAAAGTCATTTAAATATAAATAACATGGCCGTCTCCATGAGTAATGGAGCTAGTTAAGATAAATATGCGCCGGCTTCGAGTCCATTAGTCTCACCCTTTCAAGACGATATTTACAACTAAAATCTATTGGCTTCGTTCAAGAGTAGATATTTCTAGGTTCTGTGCAACTCTCGCATTCAAATGCTATTTTATACACTACTTTATACATTATACATTTTTACTGCCTCGTTCTTCGTGTTGGTTGCCAGTGCGACTGCCGGACGGGAGGACCAGAGCTCGACTCCCGGGTCGACCACTACTAAATTTTCTAATTTAGATTTTCTAGTAGTGGCTCGGAGTCTGGATATGTGCCCGGTGTATGGTAATAGGCTCACCACCTATTCCATCGTGGGACTAAAAGTAACTTTCGGGAGATGACAGGCGTGATGTTACGTTACGTTACATATACATAGATACTCTTTATATGTACTTGCTATGGAATGATCAATGTATTGTGTATATTGTTTTATTTTCGTGATTGAAAAATTAAGATGATAGAAGAGTACAATGAACTGCAACGGGCTCTCGCAATTATCTTTTATAAATTGTATTTCCTTCTCAATCAAGTCATAGTTAATTTCTGTAATAAATAAACAAATAATACATACGTGCAGTACGTTAATTAAATTAGAAAGTTTATTTTTAATGCTTTCTTAATAATCACATAATTACGTGTTTTCCAAATAAACCAATAAAGTGGTCAAGGCGTTGTAGCGTTCACAAAATTTGCAAGGTACCTTTATGTATTATAGGCGTAATAATAGTCCTTGGAGGCAGTGGAGCGTCGCGAGTGAGAAATGGTCCCGCCGCGCGCCTGCGACGTTTTCGCTGATTTTTCTCCAGAGATGGGAACGCGTGTATTACCTACCGCTGGTAACGAGCGGGGACGGCGCGCAACGTGTCTCAACGCATGTACGTACACATGTATAACGCATTGTGTATATTCATTCGAAGCACAGGATACTGCCATGTATAATATTATATACATAGTAGTAAAGATAGCGATAGATAAAAAACAAAGTAAAATCACGCCTGTAATCCCCAAAGAGGTAGGCAGAGGAATGTAGAAGACTCCCACGTTTCACCAGTTAATTTAAGTCCCACGATGGAATAGGTGGTGAGCC
>DWFO01004466.1:0-11338 GCA_018246595.1 Mimoniades nurscia nurscia
AGTATATATTTATATGTAGTTTATCAGCCATCTGGTTACCATACCACAAGCTCTCTTGACGCTTACTTTGGGATCAGATGGCTGTGTGTGATGTCCCTAGATATTACTATTATTATTACATTACCTAAATGTTATCTCAATCATGGACAATGATTATTTGTGGACATAACATCAAACTGTATAAATATACATCTCAATATATTTGCTTGGCTGTATTTATAGACAATCCTCAACGCACATGCCCAGTGTAAGGATTATGGGCAACACCGCTCAGGGGAGGCCTATGTCCCACAGTACACTGTAATAGGCTGATGATGATGACAATAGTGTATTTGTAGAAAATGAGAATGAATATTATTGTTTCATTTTTTTTGCATTTTTCCTTCACATTTATAATTTTATAATTATCGAATGAAAACATTTTTTTATAATAAATGTAAAGTAGGTACTTATACTAGCCAATAATCATACAATTTATTTTATTTCAAACGTTTTGTACTTCACATGTAAAAGTGTATCTTATCTACTCTTATTTTAATAGTTAAATAACGCCACTGTTTCTTGGGCAATTCTTTATATTTTGGATAACATGAAAATGTTAATATCGCATATTGTCATTTAGAATTATCGACATTTCTAATGTACAGGTTTTTGATAATTTTAAAAGGAATTTCAGCTTATCGAAGCAGCATTAATTACAAATTGAATAAAACATATATCATGACTTGTATATTACCTGGCACTAATATAATCATTACTAAACACTCTAATTAAAAGATACCCCTATCATTTATACTAAAAACATAACAGCTAAGTACATTGAATAAATTGAGGAAAATTGTAATTCATTATTTCAAACACAAAATGGTTTGCCATCGCAAATATATCTTTCATTGAAATTTTAATCAATTAATTGAAATTAATTGGCTGCTTAACATTACTTTTATTAATAGACAATTAAAAACAATTGTGATTTGATCAAGGCAACATTTTAGTGATTTTTCATTTTAGTTATCCAGTTCTTTGCCTGGAATAAAAAATAAATAAGCTTATATCTACATTGAAAATTCTCCCCACTATAATATTCTTCCATCTGTATTTCCCCAATGGGGTTGGCAGAGGACTGTAGTTCTCCTACATTGTACTAGTTATGTGTCCTATGGATAACTAAGTAATCCTATTGCCAGTCACTGGACACAAATCCCAACTGTACTATTACTAATATCAACTATGATATCAAATAAAACTAATAGCTATATATTAAAAAAACATAATATAAAGATCCTTACTTGTTGAACAAATGATTGTCCACTTTAAGCTTGGAGTATGCCCTGAAATCGTCTGGCAGCAGCATGACCGGGATTGAGACATGGCTAAGCTCGTTTATCTGCAAACAAACACCACTTGTAACCATGTAGTGATGGAGTCACAAACCTGGGAAAATGGTGAGGAAAACTAATCACACTTTTTGACATCTTCGATAACATTGCTGTTTTTGGGTGAGAATATCTCTTGAGAATTGTAGTAGCCTTTAAACCAATATACAAAATAGTATATGTCTTCTCTCAACACAGAATACACATTTGCCTACATGGGGTATAATACCTAGATTAATATTATTATTATATCATCACAGTGGATATGGGGAGGCAGAGAACACCAAGTGAATAAATAGTGTACTGTAATCACGTAGTATGAAGAATGTTAAATTTATGAAGGTAAAAATATGTATTTGGGAGTCAGTGCTCAGTTCTCCATGCCTATGTTATTCAATATTCACATTTAAATTCCATTAATTCTCACTAACATGTATTATAAATTAAGGCAGAACAATATGATTTGCCTCTTCGGTGCAGTGGTTAGTAAACCTGTCTGTTGCGCCAGGGGTGTGGTTTTGATTCCCAGGCACAATACTTTGCTCATATACACCATTCCTTCCCAAAAACAGACACCAGAAGAGCACTTAGGAACATACACGTTGGTTTTGTTGGTTTTATTGAAGCCGGTAACACAACACCCATATAAACACATACATCGAAAAAAACACACCTGTCTGAAACAGCTCATAGTATGCACTAATAGATGGGTAGTTGGATAGTATGTAGCCATGACAATAGAAAGTTGAGCATATACACATTTTGTATTATTGTGGTATTCCGTTTTTTTTGTATGTATTCAGAAGTCCACATAGTCATTTTGATCTCACTTTCCTCTCTAAAATCAATTTATCCATGTATTACTTAATGTAAGTATATTTCCAAAATGAGAAATTATGGCATTGGTAGTAGTGATAAAACTATAAGGCAATAAATATAATTGATTTGGATAATATTTTTGAATAAATGTGTAATTGAAAAAATGTCTACATATATTATATATTAAAGCAAAAAGCTTGTAAAATACAGTTAACAATTACACATATAAGACATGGCGATACATTATTGTGTAAATATACCAAATTTTCATAGTTTACATATTAATTAGATCAAAGAGATGAATTTTTAGTGGTTCACATTCCACCCTTCCATTTTGAGGGTCCATGGTTAGAATCATAGAACAGGCCTCATAACTTTACAATATTATGCATTTTTTTTTAATTGAGATATTCCATTTTAAATCTTTTTAATGTGATAACATGTTCTAATAGTTTAGGCAAACATTGTGTGAAAACTCACACACCATGTAAGTTATACCAAATTTCTCTATAAAGTATGTGAAATCCTGCTACTCACACTCGGCCAGGGTATGTAGATTATCACATCTTTAACCCTTCTCATTCTGAGAATAGACCTGTGAGTAATTGTTAAGTGATAAAAATGTCAAATAATTTGAATTATAATACTATTGTTTTATCAATTATATTATTTGTTGTATAAAAACGTGTTACATTTAAAATATAAAATAAAAATCATTCATCCCAAAAGATGTATCGTACGCTATTGTGTCCTGTCTTCATCTTTTTGTATGACTCGGGGAAAAAAAAGAAATAAATTGATCTCCTGGCACTTCGCATTCTAAATACGCATATTTTTTGCAACGACACTATATTTACACTCAATGACAAGCATTGAGACAGTGATAATGTTGATACGATGCCAGAAATCGGGATCTGAACGATGAAAAATTATTTAGGAAAAAATTATCGACACGGCATAAAACCGAAGTAAACAGTACAAATCATAACAAACAAACGCATGACATAATACCGTTGCGCCGAACTGTGGTGCGAACCAGAGTTTGAGTACATTAATCGCTTGAAATACGCACAAGCAGTTCGCTACAGGTAACATGGCATGAATAATGTGTACGAAAATTTTCTTATTATAATTACCGTGTGATTCACACCCCACATAAAAACTGACAGTAACGGTTCATTAGCACGGAACAATTTCACTTTTTGATGTTTTACACGAATATGTTTCTTCTTCAGCTTGCTCAATCCTGTACTGGGAACGGACATTTTGGAATTGTTTACGACACTACGCGATCGCCCGCTATGTATAATGAATGGCACCGAGTACTTGTTAAACCATTTTCAATCCATGAAAAACAGAATGAACCAATACAATATTAGTACCAATAGGAATTTTAAAAGCGAAACTCTACACCTATCAGGGGCAAACGGCTTTTTGACAGCACAAAATTTTAGTGCTCCTGCACAATAAAACTGCCGACCTCACAGATTATATCGCACAACATATTTTACTATAGATTACAAATTTGCAGGACAGTTAAAAATAAGAAATATCAATTAAAATATACTAATTTTGATAGATTATAATATATCTTAATTTTGACAACCATTCCCATTTTTTAAATCATATTTATATTTGTAATTTCCATTTTATCCAGTATAATGTATTTTGTTTTGTTGGAAAGATTCAAAAGGAACATATTTTGATAAAGATTAGAGAGAGAAGTTTGGAAAGAGACTAGTTGAGTCATAAAACATGTAATTATTATTACAAAATTTAATATTTTCATTCAATCAATATAAATAGACATTTTGTTTATGTGTGGCAATACTTTTTTGATTAGAAAACAAAAAAGTGGTGTTTTCCTAAGTTCCCAAAATTATCGATTGCTGTAAATTTGACCTTTCATACTTCTATGATATTGTACATTAATAATAATATTAATTGTACATTTATAATAATAATTGTACATTTATAATAATAATTGTACATATATAATAATAATTGTACATTTATAATAATAATTGTAATTGATAACAGTGTACATTAATAGATATAGCACCTCACAAATTATAATGTATTTTGAAAAAAAACGGAGAAATGTTGTCCTGTCATTTAAACCTGGAATTAGCTAGAATCCAGGGCTATCTGAAAATAGTAAACAATAACAACGACCATTGTCAAAGTCAACTGAAAGTCTGACAGATCGAATTCATTGAATTAAGTCATACGATTGAGAAAAGCAGAAAGACAAGACAAGAAGTAAACGGGGTTTTCATTGTACAAAGTTAAAAATAAAATTAGTATCGTATAGTGTCAGACGTGATAACAACTTATAAAAAAACCGGTTTATTACTATTTTATACCGGCGTGCGAAATCTCACGCTGTAAATAATACATTTGTAATGGGTACTCTTAGTCCCAGTCCGTTCGTGTATTGGGCACAAACCCTTAAAGCGGTGTCGCTGAGAATAGATTTGAAAAATGTGTCTAATACAGACGTGGATGTTACAGAAAACGAAATAAACTTCTCCACCAAAGGCACTGGAGCCCATGGTGATTGCCAGTACACATTTAGTTTACAGTTTTACCAAAAAATTACCCCTGTAAGTATAAACTTTACCCTTTGAACGCATTAACAGTCGTATCTTAGTTGTTACGGAAAAAATATTATGCCTAGGTAGGCAAATATTTAAATAGATAATTTAATCAGGTACTTTTCACTTCAAACTATAATTAAAAATACAGAAAATTGATTGAAAAAATGTTTACTCATACATTTTCTGTGTTTAAAAGTGTTTATTGATTACTTATATTCATAGCTACAGAATGTATAAAATTTAAAAATAAAATACAATAGGTGCATTTAATTTTTATGTATAAGTATATTTGAATAAGCTGAATAGTTAAAAAAAAACAAATTTGAAAAGGAAGAAAATAATGTAGTTAAGGACATCTAAAATCTAATAGACATAAATGAAAATAAATAATAACATCACACCTGTATTTCCATGAGGGGTAGGCAGAGGAGTGCAGTAAACTTCTACAATTCACCAGTTAGTCATATGTCCCATCATGCTAATTGCTTCTCCCCCAGGCATAACTCTAGATCTGAGTGACTCTTGGAAATTTCATGCTAGAAAAATCTCCTATTACTTTGCCTAGCCCAGGATTAGAACCCACAACCTCTTGATAGCAGTTACACTTGCAAACTCTACAAACAAGGCACATGTGTGTGTTTCTTGTTTCTTCTACGTCTAAATTCATTACTCTTTTTATATACATATGGTTGTGCAAATTCTTGATTACCCCTCAGGTAGTATTTAAAGTACATGATCACGTGATCAAGATAGACTTGGTACCATTCTTTCTACACAAGCATTCATATAACAAGGCCACATAATCTTTATATTGAATTTAGAAAATTATTAAAACTAAAGATAACATCACACCCTGTAATTCTTTTGCCTACTCCTTGTACTACACTTAATACACTTTCACATTTCACCAGTTACATCTATGTTCAATTATGGAATACATGGTGATTCTATTGCCATGCACCAGCCACAAATCTACATTCTGTGCCACTACTAGAAATACTAATTAAATTAAATTAAAACACACAAATATTATAGATACAATTAGCATTATGTTGCCCTCCCTTTGACTTCAATTAGCATTGAATAGTTAATTTAAATTTCATATTATTTGTCCCATTTGCCATGTCTTTAGACAAAGACAGTGGCAAAAGGTCAAATGAGCTTTACCTAATTCTGTGGTGTATTTCTGTATTGCCTATATGTCACTTACATTTATATTTAGATAGATCAAAGTTCAGTTTGCAAACTCTGAGTAGACTGGAGCCTGGGCTGGCAGATTTTAGCAGTGGCAAATATGGGACTAAAATAAGTCACTAACACAGTCTTACAGAAAACTGAACATTTTTATTAATATACCTAAATTAGTAACCAACCGAAAATTCGGTTTCGGCCAAGAAATCCAGTTTCGGTTTTGGCCAAAAAATGGCCGAAACTTTCGGCCGCGCCGAAACTCGAATGTTCGTGAATTATCGTGTGTCGTTCGGTGAAAGAAATTAAGTAGTAACTTACTGAGTAGTAAGTAGGTACATGCATAATTATCATCGTACAGATTATTATAATCTAACTTTTTTAAGACTGACACTGTGAATTTAATGATTTATTATCATCATCCTATCATAGTCTACTGCTGGACATGGGCCTCCCTCAAAGAGCGCCATTGCGCCCTATCCTTGGCTTGCTGCATCCACCTTTGCCTGCAGCCTTTCGCAGATTGTCATCCCACTTGTCTGGAGGGCTCCCATCTTAAAAAAGTGTATCACCCAACTCCTGCTCGACGCCTTTGGGTTTCTTCCGTAGCGAATGACATAGTTTAAAAGTTCTGCAAACTCAACAGGACAGGAGCTCATCCTGCCCATAAGAGTTCTGCAGTAACTCCGTCGTTTTTCCATTTTTAAGCTGTTGTAGAGCCCACACAATCTCTTTTTGGCAGACATCAGGCAAGTCGTCTTTGAAGTGTCGCGTCAGTGAGGCTCTCGGATCGCGATGGTCTCGCTTGGAGAGCATGTACAGTGTACAATCAGCCATAGAAGTCTTCGATCTCGGCGAAAATTGACTTGATGGTACGGTTCTCCCATTACGTGTGGTCAACTTCATTAGGTGGTCCCTTCTAAGCTGCTGAGTGAATACTTTGACCCTCGGTTTCGATCTATCGCCTACTCAATCCAGAGCATGTTGGAGCTCCGAAGGTCACGCCATACCATCCTCGCAGTACGCTTATTCGCAATACGGTATGATCTCTCCGATGAAGTGGTCCCAGGGTTTTGAAAGGGTTCGCAAATTTCATAAATCCGGGACAATTGGTATATCCATGTTTATGATAACGCTCAGAATTGCTTCGCAATTCCGACCACTGTTCGTGATATTAATAAAAATTTATGTTTGTTACGTAATTTAATGATTGTCCTTTTATTTCATTTAACTCCATTCAACTGTCGGTATAAATAGAATATGCAAATAAATGTGTAAAAATTTTAAATACATTGAATGTACGTACGTACGTATGTACGTAATAAAAAAATCATTATGTTTAAGTATTTAAGTTTCGGTTTCGGCCGAAATTAAGAGCGAGGCCGAAAGTTCGGTTTCGACTGAAAAACCAGTTTCGGTCGGACACTAACCTAAATGTTATTAGAGATAAGGATAAGATAGTAAAAATAGAGATATTTGGCATTTGGAGCTGTCTGCCTACCCCATAAGGGCCCTGGCGCGAAGATATGCATGTAAGTTATACGTAAATGTTTTATATGGCCTTTATATGTAGTATTAAGTAGTATTAGTAATTAGTATTAGTATTAAGTAAATTATAAACAAATCAATCAAGCTCTTTCTAGAATGTTCGAAGACAATTCCTGATTCTGAATATTTCGACAGCAATATGAAATTAGTTGACTCCTAGCAGTGATTTTTATAACTGACATTGGTTCCTTATTGTTATCGTGACTATATTTGATCGAGAATCCAATCGAATCCTGTAAATTTTTAATTTTTTTTTAGTAAAAACAAATAGGTATTTTAGAATAACCATTGTGTTTTTCACGCTTCGAACTGTATGCATAACGAATTGCAACAAAAATCTATTTCCTCCAGTATGAGTTATTGTATATACACATGTATTATTAATGAACGAACGGTCACTGAATAATTTTTGAAAATTCAAATTCAAATATCATTTTATTCAAAATTGGTTCATTACAACACTTTTTGTACGTCAAGATGAAACTACCATCGCTTCGGAAAATGCCTCGCTATGTATGTAGAAGAAGCGACGAAAGAAACTCCATAAGCTGCACAAGTATCGTTTATGTATCCCTTTAATATAAAATAAAGTAAAATAAAAGTTATATATATATACGTCTTATTTTTCGATAGATACGAAAAGTGTTGGGTTACTATTGCTAAATTAAATGCTTATATGCCTAGAACACTTATAACCACGCACGCAATAATGTACGACTATGCACGCACATACGTAGGCACACTTAGATGCGTAGGCACACACACAGCCATTTTTAATATTAACAGTGTAGTGTCAAACGTAGCAAGAGAATATAGCTAAAAAATACGAACATAAATATATTTTAGTCAAAACGAATGTACTTTAAAATTGTAACAGCATTTCAGTGACAAAGGAGACATGTAAAAGAGCTTCCAAAGGTTACACGAGAGCGTTTCAACTCTAGTTTTCCTTTGAAACAAGCGCATTCACGCGCTCAGGCGTTCTTCTTGAAACCGTGTTATGTGATAAGCTCGCTTCATTTGTTCCAACAACTTTGTATTCTTGCCGTAACGAAGTTCCCCCACGTTCCTTCACGGTCATTATGTCGTCATGCGAAATGTCAGCCTTTTAGGTCAATGAGTTTTTGTTACTCAACGAGAGGGCCAGATGAAATCATTTATGTAATTAGATGTACTTCAGGCGCGGGTGTGGAGCTTATAGTCAAGAATATATTTTTCCTTTTTCTTTTTATAATAATCTATTTACTTATTTTGTATTATCGTAAATTATTGTTTTATTTTTATTTTTGTTCGACTTTAGAATCACGCTCAATAAACAACTGTGAAACAACACAGATATATTGATTATACAACTACCTAGGAGAGTTTTTCATCAGCATGTATATTCAGTGCTGAAGCAACATTGACATACCTACTATTCAGCTCATAAAATAAGTTGCGCTTTCATGTTTTTTGCATTGACGGTACTCTTTGAAGAATCTTTCGAAATTATCCTTCCACTTTTTTGATTTTTGATGTGAGTTTTGATACGCAATTTGACTTTCAACATGTCCGAAGTAAATTAATCAGTGATAAATAAAGGCATTATATGTTCACAATCTAAGAGTGGGTCGATACCCACTCTTAGATTGTGAACATATAATTATGATATACCCACTAAATATAACAAATAATATACCCACTCTTAGATTGTGAACATATGAACATTAATTCGATAATTAACCATTAATGTAAAATGAACATTAGAACATGTACATGTATTTTTTTTTATATTAGCTATTCAAAATTCAGAGGGTAATAGCTTTTGCCTGAATCTTCATAGAACATTTATATGTTTCATATTGGTAAATTGAGCGACTGGTATTTATTAATACTGGAGTTCAAGGAAGCGAAGAGACAGCAAAAAGAAATAAATCGTACAAAATAGCTAAGAAACGTATGAGGATTTATCAGTATCGTACAACGTAAGCGATGTTTGTTATCACACGTAATAAATCTTGTACGTGGTATGCAGGCTGGTGGAGCTTGAGCGCCACTTTTACAACAATGATTTAACGTCGTACTCACAAACAGGAACGCGTCTTCAGTTTATCGCGTGCTCTGAAATATGTCATTTACTTGGGACCCGTTTGACTACACCATGTGTAACGATAAGCGAAAATATAATTTATAAATGGATATAGCAGTGTCACCAAAATGACACTGACTTACTTAATTTTGGGTTTAAAAGGAACGTGACGTGTAAAAACATTTGCATAACGAATAACAATCTGAGCGTGGTTTCAATTATGGTTACACTTTATGATATGTAAGAGAAAGACAAAGTGCACTGTTATGGCAATACTTGAGCTAGTCACCTTCCGACCTATTATTGTATTGTCGTCTAGTTTTTATAGTTGTACAGACGGCATAACATATATGCTTACGATAGACAAGCCTGCATTCGGACAGCATGGCAGACTAAGTCTTTACCATTTCTTATTCTAACAATGATATCCTCGTCCAACAAGGAAACTATAAAAGTGTGCATGATGAGGATAATGTCGATAACTTATTAAACAGCAATTTTTTCTCTTACCTAAAACCCATGGTTGTGATTACAGTCAGTGGAACAAGTCGAATAAGGAGGTAACTAGGATAACTCCCAGGGCAGCGTCTTTTATGAAGTTCTTTTACATTTCTGTTTTATTCATGTAGCGTACTATTCAGACCGCCTCCAGGCTTTTTAGGTTTAAAATTACCACGTGATAGTGTATTTATGTCTCTCAAATTTAGCTTCAATATAGTTTACTTGTTGTTAATGACGAAATGTAATGTTCGGAAACAAACTACATATTACTGGATGAAAGGTCACTGGTTTTAGTTACTTTTATACACAAAGACTAATATAACGAAACAAGTACTTTTTAGAAGATAACATTATTTACTAAAGATATTGCTTTCTAATGAACTCCCGTGTACCGTATGTAATCCTGGTAGCTCATTTAACTTTCAGAGCATATTTTTCTCGCGGTTAAATTGGAGCTTTACGTTCAGAGGATTATAATATACGAGAACTTGATAACATGGAAGGCATCGATTTAAATTTGATGAACGTGAGAATCTTTATAGTTGTTTGTTGTAAGCGTTTTATAATGATTTTTGTGAATGATCTTTGTCGCTATACGTATGGTTGATCGTTATGCACAGTCTCGACCTGAAAGCTTCAGAAGTCCACGTAGTGGGTAGAGAACGGAGCATGTCTTAGACTTTCCAACATTGGAACATAAAGTGAATAACGCTCGTATTTTTAAATTTATCTCCTTCAGTACCATTACGTACATTAGAAAAAGGATTTAGGTATTAAATAACTGATATTGATAGTCATCTAACATTTACAGACACATATCGATAAAGTACGAAAATATTATATTTTACGCTATTCCAGCTCTGGTACCGCGCCAAGGACTAATGGCACAGTTGTAACAAAAGTTTCTCGTATCTCCGAGGATATCCAATATATATCCTATGGGAGAGACAAATTAGGGCACTTTCAACAAAATCATCTTTGTAAAATTCATAACGGATTTGAATTTGATATTGTTTAACAAATATATATACAATATGTATATGGGATTTAGATTATGGCTAACCCAAGAAACTTGAATGTAAGTATAATAAAAATGGTGAATTTTCAACAGTGGCTAGACATTTTTATGTTATTAACAAATGTATTAAACTTCTCTGTTCTTAACTGGTGAAACGTGGGAATGTTCTACATTCCTCTGCCTACCTCTTCGGGGATTATAGGCGTGAAGTTACTTTTTT
>DWFO01004467.1:0-11337 GCA_018246595.1 Mimoniades nurscia nurscia
AGAAAATCTAAATTAGAAAATTTTTAGTAGTGTCCGACCCGGGAATCGAACCCAGGACCTCCCGTTCGGCAGTCGCAACCAACACGACCAACGAGGCAATATCAAATCAAAATTTTAATATTTCTTATATTTTCATATTATCCTGTTTTATGTTTGTTGCAAATTTCTGTAGAAGGCTGCTACTTTCTTAACTCAAAATGATTTTATGTCATATTTGTATTACTGTGTTAGAAAGTATTAGAAGAAGTGTAATGAAAGTCGGTGTAACAAGCTGATAAGATCTTTGTGCTGTCAAATTGATTAATGATCTACACTGTGTTCACGATCTACTCTCTATTCTATGGAGTACCTGCTTTCCTAATTAGTATGTAATGCAATACCTACTGTTTGTAATCTAATTAATTACAAGGACCAACATATGCACCAGATCGATAGAGAACAAAAGCGAGAACAAAGCAGGGTGTAGCAACATTTTGTGCTAGTTTCTCGGTTACCTAATCAGAAGTCTCACCTACAGCACAAGCGAATGTCGATAACAGACTGACTGCATTAACACTTCACACTCTAAATTTTGCTTTTAACCTTGACATGTGAATTGTTGTGAAATTCTGTCATATTAATTTAAGCATAGTATACACTCATTATCTCATCTTTATATAATTCATTGTATTACACATATATGTACATATATATTACGCATGTTAGGCATGGACGCTCGTTGGTGTCTTTTACTCGGCGATTTGTAAATAGACTGGAAAGATTGATCGTCAACGGATATAAATAAGCCGTATTCTATTGTAATTGGCAATCGGTCCTACTCCATTATATGATATAATTCAAGCTTCATGCACAATAATAAACAGTCTCTATAAAATATACTTAGTGATGAATAGTACTTTGTCGAAATAAAGCAAGTATAAAAAAAACTGTTTACATTGCATTTACAGGTATGGAAAACTTTAGACAGCCCAATGATTAAGTATTTAAACGACGTCGAAAAATAATAAAAGCAATTAAAATGCAAAACAACGATTTGAACTTATCGGCACGAACAATCTCTGCCGTTGAAAGTAGTCACTTACCTATTAAACACGCCAAAAAGACAACTCCGACGGACAACCTGAACGCCATCTTGCGTTATATGAAAATACTTTTTCCGCAACGACACTTAAATGTCACTTTTCCGTGACTTATCCAAACTTGACGTCCGCACTGCGCTCTACAGCGCACTGAGAATAACAGTTTTTGTCCTCCGTTCTTACCTGATGAACGGTAGAGCGAAAGGTTACGTTGCCGCGCCCGTCTCGCTCTTCCAACGTATATTTCTATATTGCCACACCCTTCTCTCACGAGTTCCCCGGATCATTTAGATCCTGTTATATATCTACGTGTTCTGCAAAAGAATTATCGATTTGCACATGCGACAAAATATAAAAAACGACCATTGATTGGTAATAACCAAACGCGTTTTATAAATTCGTCAAAGATCGATCGTTCATGAAAATTATTACTTTTAGTTATAAATTATTATTACAAGCAATTTTAAGATATTATATTCAAACCTATTTATAAAACAATTCATTTAACACAACATCACAAAAGTAATTAATTTGGAAAAGAGCTCTTTGAGAAAAGTGTGATATTAAAGAAATTGAAACAGACAACATTTATGACTTGGACATAAATATTTCATATTTTCATGATAATTCGTCAGGTCTGTGAGAATAGAGGTACATATTTTGTACTCGGTACTGTAGATACTCCCTTAGGGACTTGACGTGATGACTTTCTTTGATTTTGACATATTTTCATTACAATTTTTACATTTACTTGTATACATGTGTTAAAAGTCTTTATAAATAAAAAACTAATATTTACATTTCACTTGAATGAAAAACATGTACGACTAAAAAAATAATGTAGCTTTCTTTAATAGTTTAATAGTTTACGTATAACTCATTGAATGAACGAATATATGAACACATGAACATAAACATTATTTTTACAATAGTAATTGTTTCGCAAGACTTGGGTATTTAATTATTTGGTATTTCATTCAATAAAACATTAGAATTGACGTTGTTAATTGAAAAAGTATTGCACTACATTAACTAATTATACTTCAATAACAATTAATTAACCTCATTCCAAAAGCTGGCTCATTTACTGTTCATAAATCTAATGAAGGAAATTTCGACACTCAACGTTCATAATAGACGTAAAAAGTCAAGAATTCTAAACGGATTTCACTTTCACGTAACACACAGTAGTAAAATTCGTAGTTAGAAAAATAAATTTTTATTTTATTGTTCGAAATACCGTTAAAACTCTCTTGTGTTCTGTCAACTCATCAACGCGAAGTTCGCGTGCAAAAAGCCGTTACTTTCTTTAAAGCGAGTGATCTAATAGAAAGCAAGCATCTTAACAACGTAACGTAGAAAATTGTTAACTGGAAATGTCTGGTACTTGTATTATGGTACTTATATTTATATATAGGTACTTGAGATTTATGGATACTTTCACCTCGCCAATAACAGCAGTATATAGAATTACTTATAAAAAATTCTTCACTGTGTAATATAAACATCAATGGAATTAACAAAAGCATGGAACTTCCGATATGTTTTCATTGACATCCCAACAGTTAAATGAGCGTAAAATCACATTTTAAACGATGAACAAAATATGTTTTATATTTGAAATATTTTAATTAATAAAATCAAAATTTATGTTCATATATGTACATATGTATGCTTCGATAGTAATGTATACGTAACACATATTTTATCAATAAACAAATATTATTACATACCAAATCTACATATTCAACTGTTATACTACAAGTCTGAGACTATTCTGAATTTAAATCCATGCAAATTTTCTTTTATTATTTCTCATGAGTCCTGGCTGAATATTAAAGATGTAAAACAAATCTTATTATATTGGAATTAATAAACTCAAAATTCAAAGTAATGCTTTTATGAAATTTATATCTTCCTGTCTATCGTGCATCTCGTATTTCGCTCTACAGGGTGCGGTTGCCGCTGTGAGTGTAGACTAGGGGCGACTATCTAAGCCCTCGACGTTAGCAACGCGTCCGACCGACTCCGAACTAATACTAACTGAACGTAAACATATATTAACTAAGCTAATAATTAACAGACCCATAGGTATGGGTCTGTTAATTGGTATATGGTATATGGTAGGTACCATACCTTTTTATTTTATTTTTTTTTGTTCTTGTTTACGGGGGGAAACCTTCATAAGGTACCCGGCACTCTGGGAGAGATACCGGGAATTTTACCTCACTAACATCCCCTCGGTGGCCTTCCTCAGCGCTAATAGGAGGACTGCGAGATCTCCAACGGAACGCACCGGTACCCTCCTAGCACGACGCCCCTACGGGCCCTACACTCGGCAGAGGCCTGATGCCTTATCCCATGTTATCCGGTTCTCACGACGGTATGCGGCTACACATACCGTCGTCCTTCCCGAGGTTACTAGCTAAGAAGCGGTTCGAGCTACCACTCTAGCCGCTTGCAACCCCGGAAGCCTCCTTGTAGTCGCCTCTTACGACAGGCAGGAGATACCGTAGCTTATTCTGGTCTCGAGCTACAGGGACACCTACCATACCTACCACACCTACTTATATAATTAAGTAAAACTCTTGTACAATCCGCGATTTATGAATTATAACGGTATATACAGCACATAGAGGTGTTACAGACAGTACGCAGCCTCTACCTCTCCCCTCTCCCCTCACACATACACAAACAATATCTAAAGAGTATATCACCATACTTACCCTTACCAACACGTGATTCATTCCAAAACGGAGCATCCCTAGGGTTGTCATCTCTACTATTTATCTACTAGTATTTACATTTGTTTCACAATTAGTAGCTAAAATACGTAAATTTTCTGGGCTAGTAACGCGAGAACGAACGCCGTTTAGTTGACTGTCACTGATGACTTTTACTTTTGTGTACTTTTGAAATGTTTCAATCGTTGGTGAACTTACAAATAAATAAATAAATAAAATAAATGACGTAGTACTAATATGAATCTTTGTTTTTTTAAACGTAACATCATGCCCGTAATCCTCAAAGTGGTAAGCAGAAAGGTGTAGTACACTCCCATGTTTCACCAGTTACGTTTACGTTCCACTATGGAATAGATGGTAAGCCTATCGCCATGCACCGGGCAAATTTCCTTACTCCAAGGGATTACTAGACGATCTAACTTAGAAAAATCCAGTAGTGCCTAACCGGGGATTTCGACCCAAGCCCTCCCGATCAGCTATTGCGCTTGGCCACCGAGGCAGTCAATTAATTTGTTTTTAAAACTTTAATAACCTTATATTAAATAAAGATATAGCAATTATTTTTATATAAAACCCAAATAGTTACAACTATTGAAACTTAGAAGACTTAATTGAAATCTATTCACACGTGTCTGCGTGATGCACAAACAGCAGCAGACCTCTATCATTTTATTTATATAGATTAATTATTTAATAACGTCTACTGAATACTCCAATCAGATTTATTCTAGTTTTGTTCAGATTGTAAATTTCTATGGGTCTTCTCATAAAAAAATAGGCATTGAGAATGTCATTGTTATAAAACTATGTAATGCTGTCGATTAACAATTCTATATACACGTGTTCATGTGCCGAGGAAGACACAGACGCATCTATCTTGACCAAATGTTTGTCTGTGAGGATATAGATGTGACACACGATCTGCCTACCGCGTAAGGGACTTGCGTGATGGAATGATATTAACGAACGAATGTCGATTCCAGTTATTAACCATCTCTGTATCGTTTGACGTCACCAAGTTTCAGTTTCACTCCGTTACAGATTTGTTAAGATAATAAACTCTCTATTGTCTTAGTTATGCAACATTCACACATTTGACATGCATTAAATGTTCTTACCTAATATATGCGGTAATGTTAGCGATGACGTCCCAAAGGCCGCTCACTTACGAATACGTTGTGATCTCGTAACTGAGGTAGTGTCGAGCATATTTACTACGTTGAGATAGCAGCTATCACAAATTTGTGAAGCCTGACGATCTTATAGAAGTAAGGAATTTTCATTGAAGACAACAATGGAAATAATTTCTTGAAAATGTATCATGCCACTGGGTCGGAGCACGTCTATAATTATTTTAATATACCGAATGTACGAATAAGTCCTACTTGTACGAGTAGTAACGTGTTTAACAGGCATTTCTATAAAAGCATAAACATATATAGGTACTCATATGTTGTCCCAGTAGCTCAGAACCAGAATAAGAGCTACGGTATCTCCTGCCTGTCGTAAGAGGCGACTAAAAGGAGGCTTCCGGGATTGCAAGCGGCTAAAGTGGGCGCTCGTACCGCTGCTTAGTTAGCAACTTCGCGAAGGACGACGGTATGTGTGGCCGCATACCGTCGTTAGAATCGAATGACACGGGATAAGCCATCAGGCCTCTTGCGAGTGTCGGGCCCGTAGGGGGGTCGTGCTAGGAGGGCAATAGTGCGTTCAGTTGGAGATCTCGGAGTCCTCCTATTAGCGCTGAGGAAGGCCACCGAGGAGGTTTTAGTGAGGTAAAACTCCCACATGACCCGGTATCTCTCCCAGAGTACCGGGTAACTTTTGAAGGTTTCCGCCTCGTAAAAAAAAGAAGGTATTAATAATAATAATAATAATAATTTCTTTATGTTTCATTAACAATGTTGTTTACATTGTCATCAGACAACAAAAATACGAACGTCCATGACCAGCCCACTGCCACTTCAGCTTGCTAATCCTTCGAATAGAATGCCGAGTACTTAATCTTCATTGACCTAACGGGTTTCTTCTACTTTCTAGGAATTAAAATTTATTGTTGTTGAAATTAGTACTTACTTACTCAATGTTAGTTGAAAAAAAAACGGAATTAATCAAGAAAGGGATTAATTGAAAAAAAAAACGTTTGTCTATAGCAGAACACAGCCCAATTTTTTTGTGAACATTTCTACCGCCCCTTTCAAATCCCCACGAAACATATTTTTTATTGTTAAAAGTGGAAAGAAAATGTACCTATCTATTATTTAATGACACCTAGAAAATACTATCCTAGAAAATACTATCGCTAAAATAAATAATTATAAAAAACTTGACCAGGGTGTTCGTCCGTTACTGCGTTTTTAATTTGGCGCGTACAGCTCTTGGAAAACTATTAGTAAATTGTTAGCAACTGCAATTCTTCCATTAATCATGTTAACAATGATATTAAGGTTCAATAGTACGGGTATTTTAAAGTGTTTAAGTGTGTTAAATTCTTTACTCAAACCATTACCCTTTAATATCTAATGGGTTTTATGTTTTAGCGTTCGAATTTAACATATTGTAACATATTTGTTCGTACTGGTTACAGTTTAGGTACAGTTATAACAGTTACACATAAGTCTTGCTTTCTAGTTGACAGTAACGCCATCTGTATTATAATATTTAAACAAAAGCGCAGTACGTTAAGCAAAATAGAGGATTATTTATTTAAGACAAGTTGCTGAGTCACAGAAAACTACTTCTAATGACGCAATACATTTAATTTTGTGTTAAAACACGTTATGTAGTATTTAAGCTATTATATGTTTAATATTGGTTTCCATGACTATCCGACCATCAACAAACGCCAGTCAGCAGTGTTCTAATAACGAATACTGTACATCTGCCAGAAACGAACCCACTCGTACACCGGAACTAGATAAAGCAGGATGTAAGGACTCACTTCACTCACTATGTAAATAAATGAAACACAAAACACATTTTCAAACATTTATTGTACATTAAAGTTTTGTAACACAATACCTTATAAGCATTTCTATAACAACATGCACAGTATATCTCGAATTTCAAAACCCGTTGCTAACTGTACGAATCGAGACCAAATACATCGGAACCACTAATTCTACACGTTTTGTTATGGGACAGTGTTCAATCGACCAAACATGAGTAGCAGCGATATTGTTATATGAAAATAAAATGTTTCTATATAGTTGTTCTAAATAAAGTTATTTACCAAATTTCATCTAAGTTATGTTAAAATGTACAATATCTGCAGATAACTCAAACAAGACCATATAGTTACGATCACTCTAGCCACGGAAGTTGCAACATGGAATTCACCGCATAGTGACGTCCGCAATAATGCGGTACCTCGTGCGTAAAGCGCCACGACAGCCACGAGCGCCACGAGAGCCAAGAGGTCCAAGAGAGCCACGAGAGCCACAAGCGCCACGAGAGCCACAAGCGCCACGAGCGCCACGAGCGCCTCGAGCGCTACGAGAGCCTCGAGCGCTACGAGAGCCACGAACGCCGCTCGTCCTTACTGTCACTCTGTGCACGTGTTGGCCATCGATGAATTTCATTCAAACCAATCCATCATAAGATCCGTTTCACCCAACCTCTGCGGTGCGCGGCGCCATTTACTATTCGCAGTAGACAAGTTTACATTTTTATAACCAAACAAATTATATGTGAATAATTTATATCCAAGCACATCACAAATACACGGGTGCCCGCTAATCACATAGTTATTTATCCTACATAGGAATCGAGCCCGAAGCCTCTGGCTCACCAGTAAGCATTGACCACTAAACCAATAAGACCAGTTAATGAATGTACACTATATCAACATTATATTTAGTAAGCCATCTCGTTGAATCCTCTGTCTAACACGTCGACATACGACAGCATGTCCAAGTGGTTCTTGTTACTATACAATATTTTGTTGCATTTAAGACAGTATGAATATCCACATTAGATATTTTAATAATAAAAAATTGTGTCTGCAATCCTTTTTAACCATTGAACACTGTGCCACACAACGGTCACACGTCGGCCAAATACTAATAATTAATAGTTTATTATTATTACAGCGAAAAATCTTCGGTGTTTATATTAATATTAATGTATAGCACGCTACACGATCATCTACAATAAAATGATAATGTGTACAGCCACAATGTGAGCTTGAATGTGTTTTTATAGGAAATAAAAGCAAAAGTCATTTCACGCCTGTAATCCACGAAAAGGTAGGCCAGAGTAGTTAGGACACTCCCTCGTTTTACCAGTTACGTTCATGTTCCATTATAGAATAGGCGGTGAGCCTAGTGCCATACACCGGGCGAGCCTAGTAGCCATACAACGGGCACATTTAAAGACGCCGAGCCACACTAGAAAATCTAAATTAGAAAAATCCATTAGTGCCCGACGCGCGATTTGAACCCAGGTGCTCCCGACCAGGAGTCACGCTTGCAACCCTAACACGACCAACGAGGCAGTGAAATACTTTCATTAAATTAAAATACTATAATTACAATTTGTATAAATAATACATAATGTCTTCGGTACATTGTATCATTTCAATTAACAGTAAAAAAAGGAGATACAAGGGGGTCGCAGGGTTACACTTGAGGGACTTTAGGAAAGATATACATAAGGATATACATAAGGTACTTGAGTATATAAGATATGTAAAATCATATCTAATATTAGGAAGCAAGTGTATAAAATATAAAATCATATTTTTGTTAGGTACACCAATTTTTATCTCCATACTGATACTTCTATTTTAAGAAACACGCCCGAGCCCACCATAATTTTAATTACAATTCTAAAGGAATGATATATATTAAAAAAATACATTAAAAAAAACTTTAAAAGGACTCTGTAGGGACTCACTACACACGTGTACCAAGGTGACCCATATGCCAATAAGGTTAACTTAAAATATATTATTATAATAAATACAACATGTGTATGAAATCCCCTACATTTCTGAAGTGTACTCAGGACACTAACTGGACATAAACAACAGCTAAACATAAAATATTAATATTTAAGGTTATTTTTAGAACAAGTGGATTACCCTAAATATAATTAATTATATGAATAAAACATACTCATCTGCCACCTTGAAAAATTTGAAAAAACTTGAAAAAGATTTTTTTTTTTTCAATTTATATTAAACGTAGTCGCAGATTTAATCATAACATACGGTCACGCCTATCGCAAGAGCTTTACCAGAGCTTACCGGTTCTAAGTGAATGTTTGATTTTTAGTGTGTGTAACAATATACTTATTCCGTGATGAAAACTTAGCTGCATTTTACTGTATAATATTCGCGATGTTTTGAAAAAAGATTACATATTTTAAGTTACAATCCTTCGCTTTTACATTGTACTAAAGTTTCAAAAAGCTATGCATAAAATTTAGCTATTTTAAAATACATTATTTGTTAAGTAGGTGTGAATAAATAAGTGTTGTTTCTTTTCAATCAAATAAAAAATACTAAAAACATAACATTTGATATTGAACTAAAAAGTTTTCTATCATAATATGTACCAATGTGTTCACAAAACCACTCTTCTTAATACTCAGGTTCTTTCTAACTAATTTTTGTGCAATAAATTTGAAAACGTTAATATAATAAAACACATATTATAATTAAATTTCTACATTGAGATTCTTACGGTGTTTTACAATTTTTCATAACTACCATTTAAAGTTAGAAATGACATTACTATTACTGGCCGCTGCAAGTCTCACACACAATCAAAATTACAGGACTTTTTCTAGATTTTCTTGTTTAAAATCGTACACATTGCTTTTACAATTGTATTTTGAAAATAATAAACAGGCTATAGTTATCCATGCATGTAGTGACATCATCCCACCCTTTGGCATCCATACCTAAGAATAGGCAGACTTGACTTTCTTACTTAATATGAGCAAGAATGTGGACCAATATAGACTAAGTTGATACACAGAATGTGAACCAATATAGACTAAGTTAATACACAGAATGTGAACCAATATAAACTAAGTTAATACACAGAATGTGAACCAATATAGACTAAGTTAATACACAGAATGTGAACCAATATAGACTAAGTCGATACACCTCCTATACCAATGTATTCTGACAAAACAAAACATAATAATTAATGCAATATCGTAGCCACACATCATAGTCTTCCTAAGCTGCTAATTCAAGTGGTTTAAGTGCTTTACTCTGTTTCAATTACGTGAAAAAAAATTATAAAATACATAGAACGATAAAAACAAAATAAATCTCATATCTTATAATAGAAAATAAAATCGTTTGTTGAGAAAAATTATATACACAAAATGGATTATGTAACACGCCACATTAGCCATTGTTCGAGAATATCCGAACCGCTAGCAGAATCCTGGAAAACAAATATTTAATTGAATTTACAGGTAACGATAGTTGTAACTGTACAATATTATAAAGGGCTATTTTATTTGAGTTTGGAACATTGTGAAAAGTGGTCTTTATTACAGGACAATCTTGTAAAAGACATAGCACTAACAGATTATTAAAGCTGTTATTCGTTTTCATATACATATTTATGTAATAAAAAAACTTAGAAAACTAGTTCAAAACAACGCCTTTAAATGAAGATTCTGTAATAAGCTTTATGAATTCCTATCATATGTCCATGACATTTTTGAAAGATAAAGTTTGGGTTTTCACCGCAATGTTAGCTCTGATAAAAATGAGTTGTTACATAATGTACACATTACATTAGCTTTTAACTATAAGAACAATAAAATTAGCCAGGTACATTTCCATAAGTCCTCGATAGGTTCTACATCAAGAATCTATAAAAATACTGGAGCAAGGGCTGAATACTAAACAGCATACTCACAGTGAACAGGGATCGTTTAGCATCTCGTCTCGTACAGACCGGAGCGACCGATGTAGCGCACCCATTTTATTACATCGTGGTCCGAATAATTAAGTTTGGGCTCAAACACCTTCAGGTAGCGGACCTGAATTACAGAAGAACATATTATAAATGTATGTTACGGCAGACTAAAGCCTTAACCCTCCCATTCTGTGAGCAGACCAGTGTTCCATCAATGGAACGATGAAAGGATCGAAAAACATAATGTTACAAGTCATATGGTTGAGTCAAAAGTAATTTTTAAATTCACACAGTTAACAACTTAAACCATCGATTACCAAATGGTGGTCCGCGGAACCCCTGCGCTCCGTAGAAGGACCACAGAGGTTCCGCGTTCAGACCGAAAGTTAAATGAACATTCGTAGAAAAATCATAACTACATTATGTACATTTATAATTACTACTTCGCTATAACCCGGTCAATAATTAATTAATGTTTTAACAATTTTCTTCATTTATATGTATGTTCTTTTCAATGCTTACATGAAAGCATTCAAAAGACTAATTTCTCTACTTATCAAAATAGGGTTCCGCTAAAAAAAATATTATCCATTAGGGTTCCGAGACCGAATAAAATCGGGAACC
>DWFO01004468.1:0-11337 GCA_018246595.1 Mimoniades nurscia nurscia
TAGAAAATTTTGTAGTGTTCGACCGGGGAATCGAACCCGGGACCTCCCGATCGGCAGTCGCACTTGCAACAAACACGGCCAACGAGGCAGTCAAATTTGATATAATATATCATTATTATTGTGATATTAATATATTATTGTGATTGAATCCTGGGTCGGTCATAATTATGTTTTTTGTCTGTAGTGCAGTAAAGGAATCTGGTCTAATCGTTTCGCACCGGAAATAACAGTTTTCACCATTATCATATTTATGTTTATGGCTTGTTTAATCAAATATCATACGTATTCTTGAATATAACATCACAGTTTGATATTAAAATTTGTGATAAATATTGCTCTTATCAAAGCGTACAACTTTTTTCTACACGAACACATTTAAAAATATTGATTGATTGTATTACAAATAACACATAACTATTTGTATTAATAAAATATTTGATACGTGTATTTAAATAACTCTAATTTGCGGCTCGGTGCTTGTTTAATGGATTCATTTACCGTTTATTCAGCGGTTCATTATGCAAAAATATCGTGTTACCTCGAAACGTGGCCTCGCGAATAGTTATAAATTGGTCAATCAAGCGCGGTGGTGGATACATCACTAATATTACAACACGAACATTATTGGAACATGACTATATTGGATGTTTTAGTTTTATAATTTTATATATACTAGCTAATGTATATAATTAACATTTTGATAAGAAAAGAAGAAAATTCTCAAAAGAACATCAGCTAAAATGTCGCTGTGTAGGATTAAATTTTTAATAACCGATATTCATTTAAAAGGGAAGACAAATCGGTGCACCCTCTATGTCGATGAATGAATATAGAATGCAATGAATGAATGATTGCAATGCAATCAGATATGCAAGGATAAAGATATTTGGCAATGGGTGCTCTTCTCCTTCCCGAGACACATATAGCGTTGTGATATAACAATAGCCTGTAATGTTCTCACAAACATTAGATATTCGAATGGTTTCATAGGTGAATAAAAAGAAGCGCCCGTCCTTTTTTGTGCTGGCAACAAAATTCTATTTACATAATAGATGACCGAGGTTCAAAGCGTTTTATTTCGGTTGGAGTGTCCCCTCGGGCTGGGACCGCGCCAGATAGGCACTGCTACGACGTGTGAGCCTCGTAGCGCCTTCAGCTACGCACCCTCAGCTACACGCCTATACAAACTCGGTCGTTTGTTCCATTTGGTACACGCAGAAATGGATACATCGTTAGGATAAGTTATCAAAGCTTGAATTTAAGTATAGTCTACAATCGTAACACTAAAGATAACACAGATTAATGCTCAAACAAAGACGTGACTTAACTATTACGATTTTGATCACCGTATGCGCTCAACGTGCATCGTAGTACCGGAGGATGTATCGATGGTGTCAAAAAAAAGACGCACAGGGGACGTTGCGTAGCAGAATTGATAATAGCAATACGTCCGACGCATGAAGCGATACGCCGAACGGGTGTATATAGGATTGATAAAAACGATACGCGCATACACAGCGCTACCCTGACGAAGGGATGAATCCGATCCGTGTATAGATATCCGCATTGATCGGTACATTGATTTGGAGGTTGCCGTCCGGACGGGATGTTCTTTGTCACTGTTGGAACGCCATTAGTCTGTTTATGTTTGTGCGGGCCGCGCATCCGTCTCCGCTGACCGATGCCCACTAATGGAAACCGAAGAAAAATGATCGTCGATCTGTGTTAGGGCGCAACTTAACGAAATTTATTGGTGTACCAAAGTGGTCACTTTTCAACGTGCCATTGATGGAATACCTTTTTACCATAACGAGTGGTATTATTAGTTATTATTCATTTTTTATATGTCATCGAGACTGGTACCTTATGGTGTTGGTAGAGAGCATCGATTATCTAATAACTCTATCATTACAGATCTGACATGCTGTCTTTACTTTAGTGGCTAGCGTCACACATACGTCGGTTTCAGACACTTGACTTTCATCATATGATTTATAATTTTTTGATTATTAATCAGGACATTGAAATAATAGTTGTAGGTAATAATTTTCATGTAGGTAGTAAATTTGTAGAGACCAAACTTGTTTCTTATTTCATACAGTAACAAAGGTTAATATTATTTAGGGATTTTTGGTATTTGTATAAATGGCACTGATTGTATTTTTTGTTATACGAAGTCTTTTTTATTCTACTTCTGGATACAGAACTCTGCCTAGTGGCTTGCTGATTACAATTTAAGCCCTGTGTGAGATAAGACGAGTATCAGCTCAAGGACCTGGTGACTGTCCTTCGTTATATTTGCCACGCCCTGTTTTTTATTCAAGAACTCGTTTACAACGCCGGTTTAGGCTCTTCAGTAAAACGGTCAGCCCTTTTCAATTTCAGTTTGTTAATACTTTGAGCTACATCTCAACATTAGCCCTTTGTCGAATGCTCTCATTCTATATTTTGATAGCAAGTAAAACGAATTGAAATAACTTACAAGGTTTTGTTTCTAGAAAAAAGAACAAAGCGATTATTGGTTTAGAAAACTGTAAAGGGTATTTCGTTATCGTGAAATATGAAGTTTCTCATAATTGAATAGAATTGAGCTAAGAACGAATAGATAATAAAAGAAAGTGTAATAAGTTGATATCGCTTTTCTTCTTCAATGACATTATATTAAAAAGAACGGAAGATTAAACGTGTGTTATTCAAAAAATAATGTAAAATCATGTACAGACATCTTTATCTACAATTTCGGCCATATACAGATATGGCCGAAATTGTAGATAAAGATGGTTACTAAACCTGGTGTGTTACTCGTGCTATGGAATAAAAGGAGAGCCTATTGCCATACATATCGAGACTCCGAGCTACTCCTGGGAATTTCAATTTCAAAAAACTTGCAACTCAACTAACTCTCCCCTAGCCGAGAATTGAAAACGGGACCTATTGCTTAGCAATCGTACCTGCAACCACTAAGCCAACGAGGCAGTTAAATTATTATTATAATCTGTCATTACATTATTTCGTACATGTTATAATTAGCATATTATCGTCTCAGACGGCTCCACTTCCCTACACCCCAACACCATTGTTTTCGCTAAGTAATTTCGTGTTACGCAAATGGTACATACGAGTATTTAACACCTTTTCAACAAGTTCATATTACGATCGTTACTGAGCACGGTGTCATTTAAGGGATATCGATATTGTTTCGACTTGACAGCGAGTTCTTTGATGATGATATGTCGCGGGAAGTTCGCGGGAGCTTTTGATGTATAATATTATGTTTAATTATACAAGTCGTGTAATTATGGAGTTGATTTATAATTAGTATACAATGTCACTGTTTAACAGATGTTATAGAGCTTGGTGTCTCTTGATGGGGTTTCCCTATTAGTCGGCATTATGTCTATTGGAGATCTATATACACGATAATGGAAATTATGACGGACAAGTCTTTTAGATTAGCATGATAAACTTATGACAACATACATATGTAACATATGTTTATCGTTTGTAATCCTAGAAGAACTAAATAGAGGAGTGTGGTACACTCCCACGTTTCACCAGTTACGTTTACGTTTCACTATGAAATAGGTGGTGAGCTTATTGTTGCAACTCGGGCTCAAATCCAGATTCCGAGTCACTTACCAGAAGAAATAAATTCTATAAATTAATAAAAATGCAATAGTGCCCGACCCGGGATTTGAATCCAGGACCTCCCGATCGGCAATCGCGAATGAAACCAATAAGACCAACGATGTCGTCAAAATAATACATATTGATAAATTATTACTTCATGATCATTTGCAGCTGTTGACATTGATATCAAAGCATTGTACAGTCTTTGCCAATTCATTGGCGTGTTTCTATGGAAATCTAGTAGACGAAAACATAACATAACATAACAACAATACATCTTGCAACGAATAGTTTGGATTTTGGAGGAAGAGGAAGAAAGATATAAAGTTTGTTAAATAATAAATAAATAAATAAATATCTCGGGACATCTCCACACATGGCCATCTGATCCCAAACTACGAGTAAGCGTCAAGAGAGCGTGTGGTATGGTAACCGGATGGCTGAGAAACTACATAAATATATACTTAAATAAAAATTTTTAAATTATTTTTCACACCCAGACACAGAACAAATACCTGTGCTTATCACACAAATATTTATTCTGGGTGGGAATCGAACCCACGACTCCCGGCGCAACAGTCAGGTTCACTAATCACTGCACCAACGGGCCTGTCACAAATAATGGTTATGTAATACGCGTACGGAGGTATTTAAGTAGAAATGGACTTTGAAGATTGTCCACACCATGCATGACGGAGTAGGCAGGGGGTAGCTAACGCCAAATCAATTCAGCGAAATTCTAAGGTGCGTAATATATTTTTTAAATAAATGGTACTTTTTGTTGTCAAATAATTTATGCATGTATAGTTATTTAGCATGTAGATTTGTTAGTCTGTTTGCTAACTAAGACAAACGATCACATTATTATCACACTTTTGGAGTTTATCTTAGTTTTTACTATACAAAGCCTACTCATACTATCTGAAGGATATTCCTGCTCCCTGTCATTACTCTTCACCTTAAACGAACAATGTTTTTACAATAGGTTACACAATACACATAACAAAAAATATATATATTGGATAAAAATAGGCGTTTACGATTCATCATAAAATTGTCTCTGGACCAAAAATGGCAGACAAAGGAGTGAATAAACGTCGAGATTGGAAAATTATTCATATTCGTGACCCGGCAGCGCCACGATTCGGTCCACGCGCCCAGGGGCGCACCGGGAAACTTATATCTATTTGGTAACTGATGGATATTTCTGCGAATGCTTAGAATTAGAATGTCTTCCTTGTCGTATTGTTGTATAATATTACGATAACTAACTTCTGGCCCTGCGATTTACATGCGGTATACGTTATACTGCGTATAATCGAATGGGATTGTTCCAGAGCGTTATGGCGCGAGTCGACGTTCTCAAAGGGAAGTGTTTTCTGTTTTATTTGGTGTATTTGTGGTGAAGTGAAATTTGCATTTGCAAGGCCCGGGTTCGCATGGAGACAAATAATAAAAAAGCGAAATTAAAAAAAAAAAAACACCGCTTTTATGAAAATGTCGCGTGTGGTCACTTTGTTCTTATGTTTTTATTCGATGTGTAGGTATATTTTTTGTATGTTTTTTTACGAGCAGTGGTACTTAGATGTTTTAAAGGATTCCTTTACTAATGCCCATAATGAAGATAGCTGATGAGAGTGACTGATGTATGATGAATTGTGTCATGTGAGAATATTTCAATTGGAAAATATTTAAACTTAGTCAAGGAAGACAGAACAAATGCATAAAGATTCTACGTATATACATAGTACTCTTCATGTTTTTCAATTGTTATATAATTTAGATTACAAATTCAAGCACTTCAAATTTACTTTACGTATTCGATACCCTTTCGTAACGTCTCAATAAACATACATTAGTGGGTTAAAACAAATCACATTAACGAACACATTCGCTTCTATCGGGTACGAGTTTCCAAACTCAGTTAGCAAAATGTGGAATTTTAATCGCATTAATAGTTTGCACGAGTTTGTATACGCCCGCGGTTGTTGTCCGCGCTGCTGGTAATGAATATTCGAACTCATTTACTGGTTCCTGGAACTAACGCTAAAGAAACTTTTGCTTAGTATTCTTATTAATATAACATCGCGCTACCACGCCAAGTTCCCAGGGGATAGGCAGAGAGCAGCTTACACCAAATATCGCTACGTCTACAGACCTCGCATACTTTTTCCACATCCATACTGTTTTTATACATTACGCTGATGTAGGAGGCTTTTGACGTATTTAGTATTCTTGACGTCTGGTATGTAGATTTTGAGAGTACCGTTACGGTAACAAGTCCCTTTTATATTCAAGCCAAATCCAATCAGAATGCGCTGAAATTTGATCAAGATGGCACTGAATCTGAGATTGCTACTGAACTTGTTGCTACCTGTTCCAATGAACTAAGTCGGAATATGTTATGTTCCAGCGTATCAGTCTAAAACAGTCTTCGAGTCAGTGAAAAACAATGCTGCTAATTAACTGTTGCTTAGCGACAATAATGATACTTTCCAGTTGGATCTTGATTCTACTATAATCGGTCCTTTTTCTGAGATTCTCTACAATTATTTGAATTGTCATTTTGATTGTTGTAGTAAAGTTAAGTTTATACTAAATTTTAAATAAAATTTACGTTCTCTGTAAGGTATGGTTTGATATGATTGCATAACTCTTTGTATAAAAAATGTCATTGCTAACAGTACAAGATGGCGAACGCGGGGGATGTGGAGCGGAGCGGGCGGGTGCTTCATTTCACGCAGGTATCGAGTTTAGAAAATAAATTATTGTTTTTAAATTTTCAATTCTAATCTATTTCTAGCCAGTAGTCTACATAATTGTTGCGTCCCTAAGTGTAATTTATTCCAGTAAAGCTTGACATACTTACGTGTTGTTCAAGCCTTAATCAAAACTACCTTACGTCAACAGCGTTTGAGTGAAGTTTGAAGCGCCACCTGCCGGCAATGTCGTGTAACATGGACGGCGAGCGACGTGCAAGTTAAACAGGTACAATGTAGCAACGAATTTGTATATACATATGTGAAATGTCCTTTTTTAATCGTATCCAAATGTATACGACGAAAAGAAGCATTATGGAAATGTAGATTTCTTTTGAATAAAGCAATATACAATAATTAAATTGTACACTAATTAATTAATTAATAATTCAGTCTGTCATATAAACAAGAATTATATTAACTGAATTCCGGGCGTTGAAATTTAGAAAACACATACTATGTATTATGTTACAGCTAGTAGCGGATTGTTTTCGGAATGTAAGTTTAACGATTTTATAGACATCATGAACAAAGCGTGCGCTAAAAGTATTGGTGGCCTAGGTTCAGAGCAGAACGGTGGTGATCAACATCGTTAGAATATCTGCTCATCTCAAAAGTTCTCCATAATATTCCTCACAGCGTGAGAAGTCTACCAACCCACATTTCGCCTAATGGCCCGTATCCTTAACAAAGTCAAAGTCAAAGTCAAAAATCATTTATATAGGATTTGTGCAATCACATGTAAACGTCATTACAGATATGTTTACATTAGGTCGGACCGCGCCCACCAGTGAGAAGAACTAACAAGAAACTCAGTGGGGTTGTCTTTTTTTCTAACACTTCTCAATCTAAGATATTATGTTGATGATGCTGAACACAGACGTAACAACTAAAAATATCCGAATCTCGCACAGATTAATTGGTTACCCTACACAGCTACGAGTATTTAGTACACTTACACACCTATGGCCAGTTTCAGTTTTATTCAGAGAACGTCCGGGAGCTTTACATCGCGCTGCGCTCGGCGGTGGTCAAACTCGAGTGCGGTGAACAGGTGTCCTTACTTACCTTTCCCGAGGGAATCATGCGAGCTTCATAGTGAGATCAAATAAGAGGTAGATAGGGAATTTATGTGATTACATATATTAACATAATACGAAAGTACGTTGGATCTGTGAAGTAAGACATATTTGGTAATCCGTGCACTCTGCCTACCCCGCAAGGTAGTCGCAATTAGTGTTTTATAAAGAATTTTATGTACCTGTTATGGTAAAATTAGAGTAGTAATAAAAGATATATTATTATTTGTATTTGCATTGAACATCATTACCATGAGCCTGTCCACTGTTGGGGTTGCCCAGAATCCCCACGCTTGGGATGCAGGTGCTTTGTTTTCATTTCTTCTTTCATTCACTTCAGACCGTTTTCACTGCTGCCCGTAGCCGGCCGGGTATATGCCCTGGCCTCCCTACACGGGCTCGAGGATATGTATTCTTTATCCGACCAAATACGAATTAATGGACGATATTATGGTATGGAATTTAATGGTATATTTGTATTAAGAAATATTATTAAATAGGTCAGAGTACATTCTACAAACTAAAAATGTAGATCCGAATAGAGAATAAAATTGAATGTCGGCTGGAACATGCTGTTTCAAACCCAGGTTCAATGGAAACTGATTCGTTTATTTTTTATAACAGTTACAAACATGTACGGCACAGTATTGGAGCAATTATCAGCGCGCATGGCAGCCGCGTGGATGAAAAGTCACGGAGTATTTTGCAAAATAAAATCTCGACCGCTGTCCGCGTGTCACTGTCACAATCGCACGTTAAACGGAATGTGACTATAAAAATAAAATTTACTAGTGTTTAAAGTTACATAAAAATTCTTTCGAGTTACATGAAAATTGTTTAAAATTATTTTATCGGTGGTGTATTGGTTACAGACGCGATAGTCGAGCAGGACGTTGTGGGGTTGTTTCCCGGGTCGCGGAAATTATTATTTGATTTTTTATACTTTATATACCCAGTAGTACCTTGTGGTCTGGATCCGTGTCCGTTGTGTGGGATTATGTTCACCTCTTATTCTATAGAACGTATAACATAATTGGTGGAAAGTAGGAATTATAATAGGAATAATTAGGCGATTATTAGACGACACTGCGCATCGTCGCTGCAGCGCGCGGAGATGCGGTTTCCGCCATGAAAATTACATATTACGTATGTACACATACGTAATATGTAATTTTAACATAAAAACAAGCGTGCATTTCTATGAAGGGGTAGGATGAGGAGGGTAGTGCACTTGTATAAATCACCAATTATGTTACACGTCCCACTATGGAGTGGGGGGTAAGTCTATTTAATAGATGACCTGAGGATTGAAGCTAGGACTGCTAGGAGGGCCTTGCTAGGGCTAGCTGTTAGAAGCGCTACTGCTGAATAAGAATTCAGCAGTAGCGCTTCTAATAGCTAGAGCAACGGAGTAACCAATAAACTAAAAATAATACAGCAGTATTTAACGTTTTTTGTTCCAGTTAAACACATATAAACATGAATAACTCCCCACACCACGCCCAATGAATATCAGAACAGACATACATATGTAGGTAAATAATAAAACAAATTAATAAAATCGCATGCGAATCTCCAAAATTATAGTTCGATCAAAAAGCTACGGCGTGGGATGAATAATGAAATAAGTTTTAAACTAACTCCACGGGCCCGCCCGTAATTAATTGTTACGGGCGTACAACAAATAGAGCGTAGGTACAGCCTACAGCGATCATGTACCAGCAACAAATATCCACGACCGAATTAAATTTCGTTCGCTATTCGAATCGTTATTAATCTCTTTGTGTTCATCCGGGCATATAATTAAAATGTGATGGGAGCAATAGTTGGAATATAACCAGTCCGTTGGTAAAGTGGTTAGTAAATTTAGTTATTGGGTAAAGGACTCTGGATTCTATTTAAAATATTCTAATGTTGGGCCAGTTTTGTTCTTAGTCTGGAAGAAGTATTTGTATAAGCATGTATTTAGATATTTGTATATACATATGTATAGTTTGTCTATGTGGTTATCGTAGCAAAGACTAACCTAATCTGCGATCAGATGGTCCTGTATATAAAGTAAAAATCAAAGGTCAAATTCCAGAAATTGATACCAATTGAACTGTGACGAAAAATTGCATTTCAGTTAAGAAGCTATTTAGAAAAAAAACTTTTAATTTCTGTACACAAGTAACTATAGAAAGTAACATTACACTTGTATTTCCCAGAAGAGGTAGGCCCTAAAGAGGTAGTCTCAGAAGTATAGTACTTTCCCAGAATTCAACAATTACGTTATATGTCTCAACATTAAATTAAATTAAAGGGTGAGTGTACTGCCATACTCTTGACACAAGTACAGATTTTGTACTACTATGACGAATTTCAATAGGGATTACTAGGGATTACCCATAACGAATTCGAAAATATAGTCTAGATACTGAACAATAACAAGTAGCTACAAAAAAGCCTGAATAATAAAACAGGTGTAAAACTTTAGCGTGCCACGGCTCCCACAACTATATTCAACAAAGGAAACTAGTCGCCATGCGTCAGAACCTTCAGCAACAAGGTAACTGGATGTTTCTTTGTTGGCAGTATTAAGTTTCTTGCAAGTTGACACGGTACAAAGTATCATAGCGAAGTACTTTGATGAAATTCTTTGATACAAACAAGCTTTAAAAAGCATGTGAAAAGGTTAGGGTCTTTTTATCAATATATTATCATGTCAGATCCTTAACGAGATGTTCCTGGAACACGGGACCAGCAATCGAGCTATGTGAGAAGCGCCTAAAAGGAGACTTCCGGGATTGCAAACGGTTAGAGTGGATGCTCGAGCCGTTCATGGGCTGTTCCTGGGAATGAAGACGATGTATGTGGTCATATATCGTCATGGGAGGACGTGATATGTCCGCCCGGGGTAGGGCCCGGAAGGGAGCCGCGCTGGGAGCGCACCGGTGCTTTCCATTCGAGATCCCGTAGTCATTCTATTAGCGCAGAAGATGGCCACCGAATGGGTTTTAGTGAGGTAAAAATCTCCACATGACCCAGTATCTTTCGCAGGATATTGGGTAGTTTGGAGGTTCCCCCCTCCCGCCCCGACGAGATAAAATGCTCCGAAATTGTTTTATCGAACTACGCAACGGATATGCATGTATGCATTAATGCATGCAGTGAATTATGAATGTACGTTACGTCTTTTAGGACAAAGGTATTATTGTGGTGATAATATCCTAACATACTAATATTAGTCTTCCTATCAGCCTATTCTATAAAGGTCCTGGTGTGAGGGTCAAATTATTATAGTTGTAAAAATTACACAAATCGCCCTTCTACATTGTTAACATTGCAATTGTTAAACAAATGAAATTAATTAAAGTGTAACAAATGTATTATACAGTTTTCCCAGCACAACAGTTTCCCAGCTATTTTCATACAACACATGGGCAAATGATGTGCACATATGGCTACCGTTTACGTAAAATTTATTGCTATCAGCTCGCAACTCGTACGAGACTGGACCGACATGACGTCTTAATTTGTTGCGTAAAGCCTAAAAGGGAATCTTTGTGTTTTTACATGTGTACGTAGATATATTACAAAATGTTCGGATTATTTAAATAACTACATTTATTTAAGCTGCTTAAATGCGTTTTTGTAAAAATAAAAGTGATATTAAGATTTGATCTGTCCAATAATATTGACATCCAATTTGAAAAAGGACCAAAGTTTTCACGTTTCAGAATTTATTTCGATCGTTTCTTACTCTTGTAACAACTGTCTTCCATTAGGTCCTTTTGATATATTTGATATACTGATTACTGCCTCGTTGGTCGTGTTGGTTGCGAGTGCGACTGCCGAACGGGAGGTCCTGGGTTCGATTCCCGGGTCGG
>DWFO01004469.1:0-11337 GCA_018246595.1 Mimoniades nurscia nurscia
TACCATACCACAAGCTCTCTTGACGCTTAGTTTGGGATCAGAAGGCCGTGTGTGGAGATGTCCCGAGATATTTATTTATTTATTTATTTATATATAAGTAGATATATAGGTAAGCTGTAGGCAGCGTCTGACGTAACTGTAGTAGGACCAGGACACGATATCTCCTGTCTGCCGTACGAAAATATCAGGACAAAACTGCAAAAAAAAAGATACGATACGTGAAAATCGTAACCATAGCATCACTACTGTGTTTCACCGAAGGCTTAGGCAAAGGAGTTTAGTACACTGCCATGTATCAACAATTATTAGGTATACATATTGTCCCACCGTGGCAGGGGTGTGTGAGAGAGACTATGAGTACACCCGGCAGAAATCCACACTGATTACTACTACTGGGAATTACTAGTAAGCCAAACCCAATCACACCAAACTCAGTGTTACAAGTGCTACGTTTGTAACACGACTGGCTGACTCCGACGTCACGACTGCGTCCAACAGTCCCACGTTATCGTCAGTAATAACGCTATTAAGAAGCAATTTGTCTGTGCGCGAACGGTATGCAGCAACGAAATATTGGTGGTCGTTAAGGCAAATTAAGCATGGACAGACAGCCTCTAAACGTCCGGCCGGCGTGGGTAATTAGTTTTCGTATATTTCAATGCGCGGTGGACTATGGCCTCAACATTCTCAGATTATATGGCCTCAACTTCCTCTCACCACCATCGCAGCATCACTAATATTAATTCAGACCTTAAATAATACTGCATTCATTATTTAAGTATATACCCGTCTAGGAATATCCTACATGAGGTAGAACAGAACGTTACAAAGTACTAGGATATTCTTAGAAAAACATATTGAAAAACAAAACAAAAAAAACAAAGCGACATTGTTAAATTGTCTTCGGGAATAAACGGAGATAAACATTTCATAAAGACATACCTAATAAATTTGTTACTTATAACTAGACTGTTGGTTGCAAGCGCGACTGCCGGTGGAGAGGTCCTGGTTCAAATCTCGAATCTGGCCGTGTTGGATTTTTCTTAGATTTTTTAGAGGTGTCTCGGAGTCTGGATATGTGTATGGATGGCAATAGACTCACCACCTATTCCATAGTGTGACTTAAACGTAACCGGTGAAGCGTGGGAGTGTACTACACTGTTCTGCCTACCTCCTGGGGGATTATGGGCGTGATGTTATGTTACTCATTATTGTAATAGTTGTACTTCAGACTACAGAAGAACCGAAATACGTATAAAAGTTTTTCACTTGCGATCAAAAGAACAAGAGAACTATGCTCTGCTTCATAGAATTCTCCTTAGCTATACCTATAATAACGCATTGACATTATTAGTGCCTATCTTATTATACTGAAATTACACTAATTGAACGACTCTTTTTATATCCCACTGCTGAGCGTAGCTCTCCACGACGCAAAAGATATTATGTAGAATAAGACAAACGAATACTCATATGGTGTAACGAACAAATATTTATGTAATTAGTGTCAAAATATTTTCATATCGCAACATGCGTACATCCACTTAATAAAGTTTTTTTAGTGAAATCAGCAGAGATACGTAATGCAGCCTCCAGCTGCGAGGCTAGGCTTCAGCTATTGATGCCGGAGCGACGTCAGAGGACATAAGACTCATTCGCCGCGGAGACTTCAAACGACGCCGACACTGATGACGAGTGGTGCAAGTGACAAGAAATTTACTCAAACGGAACAACGAAAATGTTGGAAAACAAGTGTTATTCTCTTGTACTTCAATTTGAGATATACATATATTATATTGCCCGGTATATGGCAACAGCCTCACCACCTATTCCATAAAAAAGTAACTGGTGAAACGTGGCACTCCCACTCTACCGTGTAACAAAGAAAGTAAATATATTTTAGGTCCTATGTTCAAATTTCGGCTCGAGTAGTGGCTTTGAGTACGAATTTATGGCTGAAACAGGCAATTCTGTAGTTTCACCACCTATTCCATGGTGGGACGTAACTACGCTCGTCTGCCTACCTCTTCTAGGAATACAGGCGTGGTGTTATGTTATGTCAAATCGTTCCAAACTTGTGCTGCAAGGGACTTTGACCCGCTCCAGCTCATACATTAGACCGAACGTTGCGAGTCCGTCAAAATGTATTACTAATTACATGTTATCGCAACATACGGCGGCATTTGGTAAGTAATTGGCTTCGGCAATATCGGTACAGATCTGCCGCACAATGGTTCATTTGCTTAGAACAATGCGCGTGTAAATTAAGCATAATTGTAAAAACATGTGAATACAGAAATAAAGTTGCTCTCTTTACTGTGGGCCACAAGTTTGTTACAATAACGACAGCGGGAGTGAAACAGCGACTTGGACTTGTTAGACGTGAATGTGATCATCTGATCGTTTTCTATATGCCTGTCACACTGACCTTATGGATGATGGAGTAGGCCCGATGGCGTTACCACGCCACGCTGAGCACATATGTATTTAGACTCAGAGCCACTACTAGAAATACTATGTCAGAAAAATACAATAGTGTCCGACCCGGGATTTGAATCAGTCCTGATCTACTATTCTAAATCCTAAATCCTGACTACCTGCTTGGTAGTCAAAATTTGGTTTTAACTCTAATATACGTATAATATATTAAATATATTATATACCTATTAAAATATGTCTCCCTCATAAAACTAAGCGGAAAGAGATTAATCGTCGTCAAAAACATAGTAGTACCTATCGCTTAACATATTCCCAAGATGGGGAAAAAAGTTCCAATCTCCCATGGAATGAATGAAGCTTTCCAATTTTAAAATCTGCTATCTACATTGTTCATTGCCATGCGAATGAAAAGGCATTATGTTGAATAAGCAACTGAGGTGCGATTAACCAATTTATGTGCGTAAATGTTTATAATAAATCTCAAGAAATAAATAACAAAAAAAAAGTAACATCACGCCTGTAATCCCCAAAGAAAAATAGTCAAATAAAAATAATCTCAAGAAATAATTAATTTTAAGGCATAAATTAGAATTTAAATCATTAAGTTCGACATATGATTATAGAAATCCACGGCTAAATATCCTATCCAGTGACGAGCAGCTACGAAGGCGATGCGAGAAGCCATGTTCTCCGATCCTCTAACCGAACGCCCAGCGATGAGATTGTGCAAAAATCTCTCAGGGAAGGCTTATGTCCAATAGTGAGCTTAAAAAGGCTCATGATTATAATAGTGATGATAATATAAATTGGTATTTAAAAATAAATCGTTAAAAAAATCTTACATGAACTATCGATTTAGAAAATCATAACATATCATAAGCTAGTCACTGCTCGACATAAGCCTCCGTGGTCAATTTTGATATCCAAATTTTGGAAACCCCCATCAGCTTGACTATATATTTATAGCTACTTAAATTTTAATTTATTAATAAACAGAAAAAGAAGCAAGCTAAGCTATACAAATCGTTGTATCAAGAGTCTATATAGCGTAGAAAAAGCATTGAAGTCGCAAAGCTATTGAAGTGGCTAGAAAAAGCATTGAACTAGCGGCAAAAAGTACCAGGCTCGCATATAATGAAGCGGCTATATCGCTAATTCACTAAACCCGCGTCTCTAAGCCGTGCGACTCGCGCGTTACAACGAGCTGCCAATAAATCATCTCGCTGGACGCCCGCCCCCCTGATTTAATATTGTCATAATAATAAAAACGCACGTTAGCGCACCGCGGCCACGTACCGGCTAGCAACGCAGACGCGCCACTAATTTGTGCGGTGATACGGGCCTACACGTATTGGGCAAAGGAGTTCAATGTGCATCACAACAGTACAGTGATGTATGTAAAATGCAGTGTAGAATCCGTATGTATGTTTACGGATTGGTTCACAATTTGTAGTTGTGTGAGACTGTCCTTGAAAATATGTTGTTAAAATGATTAATAAGGATTTTTAAAGGTGGTTGGATCATTACATCTTTGATTGCATTTTTTTTACTTTTAAATATTAGTGGTTACACTTATGTTGTCCGATTTTGTGAACGTGGTACATCATTCATATAGAATAAGATATAAGATAATTAAAAAATCGAACATATCAGTTTGACAGTTGTATACAGAATGCACAGATAGGCCTCAGCGAGCTATTAACATAGCGTGGATTATTACTCAAGTTACAAAAAATAGTTATAAGAACATAGCTTTTTTATTTTAATAACAATGACAGAATGTCGTTAATTTATTACTATTTCAATATTATCAATATAAGTTATGTAGATAATATCTTACTTTTTTTTTATTTTATACATATACGCTTCAATGTGAAATCTTGGTTTAATATGAAGTTCGTTTATTGTCATTTATTGAAAAAAAAAAAAACTTCACTTTCTATCAACATGAGAGCTATGTATTTACATATCAACACAATTAGGCATCAAAGTCTGTCACTGCAACCACAAATCTTATCACACCGACACTTAATCTATGACCACACTCCACCATCTCCACGTTTTATGTCTGATGACCTTTTTTGTCCCACTTCGGTAAAGCTTTTGACACCTGCGTGATAGCAACTTTAATTTGCCCCGGGGTGGTTAATGTTGAAACATCAATAACACTTAGTGTCGCCGCGGCGGTCGCGCCGCCAGCCCGTAATTAAGGGTTTAAAATTGATACGTTAAGGAATTGACGATGTATAAGACCACTAAAGAGTGCTGGCCACTTCCACTTCCGATTTCAATTTAGATTGTCTGAATCGGATGGTGGATTCTAATGAAGACGTCAGTTTGACGAGATCGTATCGAAGGGAAACTGTTCTTTGGCCCATTTGTGTGTTGACGCTGATGAGTTGATAACGTTTACAGATGTAATGATAACTCAGCTTATATTACAGAAACTTGAGCTTTTAAAGTATTTTTTAATATCTACGTGTGTCTTGTACACATATTTATGATGTACACGAAATTGCACACATCCACCGTGGTCCCCTATGGTCTGACTTCTTTACACAAGATCTAGGTCTCAATAGTGGAACTGTAATAGGGTAGCTGATAATATCGAATTAAAATCGACTGTTACGAGTAATTTAAGGGATGTTAAACTACCATACTTTTTGGTAATTTCCGTATTATAATAATTTGTTCATGATAAGCCATCTACAGATCAATATTTACTCGTATTTTGCTTCCGTCATCAAGTGCTGCTTGATTCCATTCCTTCATCACTTATCACCAAAGTTTAAAACCAATGAAAATAATTTTGTAATATGCAACTTTTTTTTAAAATATTATAGTTAATATATAACAACTGCTCTCAAAAGTAAATAATTTAACGAAATGAAGTATGTAATAAGCAGTGCAAGCCGCCAGTTAACTAACAAGCAAAGTGAACTATGATCAGTTTCGTTCCATTCGTTCCGTTCCTTTTCGTTCCGTTCAGTAACGATCGGAGACGATTACATTCGAAATCTCGTACTTAGGTAGGTATAATGTTTTTTCCCGCGGTTTTAATTATAGAGCTCGTTAGACTCTAATCTTTATTCTGTTTTTATTGCTCTGTACTGAATTCCATTAAGAAAAATTGCATTATGAAAATATTGTTTCTACTGTATTTCTAATTATTTTCATGCAATTAATGTGTTGAAAGGAGCATTTATTACATTCCTTTTATATATTTTTGTGTATACTTTTCAGAGATAAAGTATGTTCGGCCATCAGCAGTGATCACATGAGTAGGTACTAATTTACAGATATACATGAAACGGAGATGAGACTCGAGAATCACATTCGACCACCTGTTCGCAACATCAATCAGCCGCGCCGGAATCAGATATCATCTATAAAAATTATGAGCGGTCCATTTGCGCGTCGCACTACGGAATGCGGGGGGAATGCGCCGGCGCGTATGCATCAAATTTGACACACACTTGTTACACGCGCGCTGTAAAAACTTTGGGCAGCTTTTTTCAATTGTGGTCCAAATGTAAATGAGGGAAAGATTAACGCGATAGTATTCAATAATGTAATTTTTTATGTTATGCTCGGACTGATGTCCCGGGGTGGGTAGTGGCTGTTTAGAATTTAAATTATATCGTAACATCACGCGCGTATTTTTCCGAAGAGGTAGGCAGAGAATGTTGTAATCCCACGTTATACCTATTAAGTTATATATCCCATGGTATATGGGGTGAGCCTATTGCAGTAGCGGAGCTCAGATCCAGACTTCGAGTTACGACTAGAAATACAAGGGAAAAACCCAATAATCCTTTGCCCGAACCAGGAATTGAACCCAACACCTTTCGCTCATCTGTCATCGACATTTACAGAGTGTCTTATATTGATCTCTGATAGAATAATAGTACTATTCAACCAAAGTACCCGTTGTCAAATACACAGTTGCAAAATTCAAGCAAATATGACATAATGTAAAGTTTTTAAATCGCTTACGCTCGTAACTCGCACCTCACGCTGACGCTAATGACGTGTATGGGAAAAGCGTTTAAGACCGCGGTTGTGGACGTTCGCCACAGCACACACCGGCTGAATATGTAAAGCGACTGATCACACACACGAACCCGAGGATATAAGGTGTGGATTAGGAATACTCAAGGTTTGAATATTATCATCCGTGCCCGATAGTGGAAAGATAAAAGGGTTGTTGTTGATAAAAACCTAACCTGACGCCTGTAATCCCCGAAGAGGTAGGCAGAGGAGTGTAATACATATATACACCCACGTTGCACATGTTACGTTTACGTCCGCTATGGAACAGGAGGTGACCCTTCTGCCTCTTGACTCCGAGCCACTACTAGGAAATCTAAATTAGAAAAGCTTAATGGTGAACCCAGGACCTCCCGATAGACAGTCGCACTTGCAACAAACACGACCAACGAAGCAGTCGACAATGGATATACAATAACAAGATCAGAATCGCAACGCCAATGCTTTCTTTTATCTTTATTGTAAAAAAAAAGACAAGTAAAATTTCTATGTGGCTATCAAAAATGGCCGCCGTTGTCATGGTCTTTAATACCCGACATTTCACACTGTGAACACAATGGATAGACCGCTAATTGTAGACGGAAATCGCGCCGTGAGATCATCCAGTCTACCGACATTTAGAGATCATTATATATCATTTATATTCATTTTTAACGTTTGTGACTCGGATTCCTTCGGTCAGTTTTTATAGGCTTGGTTTCATGCCTATTTATACCGTGAAGCATATCACGAGACGTATAACGTGAGTTGCGAAGAGTGAGGGTATTACATTCCTGTCTGACCCTTTAAAGTAATAACATGTGTGCTGTGATTTTATTTCCCATTTCTGTTACATGATATTGTATGTACTTCATTTGCCCGGTCCACGTATTAGTCAAGTTCAAAAAAGCGCTGGTGGAAGTACCGACTTGAGGGTGATCTCATGAGGTAGTACAATGTAGTGTTAGAATGATAATAATGGCGAAATGACAACTTGAATACGGCCATCTGATACCAAGCTAGGCCGATCCTGTGTTGTTGAGACCAGAGAACAGACAACATAAATATAGCAGATAGCAAACAGCAGACAGCAGACAGCAGATTGCAGACAGCTCAGCAGAATTAGCAAATCTTATGCTATTGATAATTAACTGCGCCTCTGGTAACTGAAGAAAAAACTGAAACGCAGCATACGGTAGTGTGCACACGTGTTCGCCATTAATGCATTCACAATATCATTGAATTTAGTTCTCTCAGTATAGAGTGGCGCTGACCACTTACGGTGCTATTCCATATTTTAATTTTTCTCATAGGTATCAGCTATCCATATAATAGGTACATATAAAGATCAACGGTACTACAGTGTACGATCAATCAATATTATTGTCTGACTCTTATTGACTCAATAAGTCATCAATAACCTTTGTGCTGCCGACGGATGAAGACGTCGCGGTAATTAATGGTGACCGCACGCCCGCAGTCGTAAGATAATACGCGCGTTGTTCAACGCTTTGTTTTTGGACTTATTGAGTATCAAGTCCGGTTGATCTTCTAACATAATATATAGCCTGCTGTGCTATTGTATTGGACTAAGATTTGCTGATTGTAGAGAGTGGACGTTGAGTTTGTTTCACATTGATTTTGCGTGTTTCTGAAAATTTCGACTTTGTATTTTATCGTTGGAATATGTAAAAAAAGGTAATACGAAATAAAAATTATTTATATACCTACACTTTTTTAATGTATAAACAATTTTACACATTAAAACATCAAGCATATGTAGAGAGAATTATGCATTATTTATTTGTTTAAATTATTACTAATTTAAACTAGGCACGCACCATTCGATGGTGACTGGCACTTTGCAAAACCAAGCAATTAAAAACTATAACGTGCTTAGTAGCTGCCTCATTTGTCGTATACCTTATGTATTCGAAATATAAAAACAATTAATAACGCAAACGTACAAAAAGCATGTTAGTACGCTCGTTGATATAATATTAAAAGTGAATAATTATGCGATGCGCACGCGCTGGTTGCATGTACGAGTAAGTGTTCGGTCCAATAACACGATAGCGATCGACAACAGCGGCCGCTGTTGCCGCTGGAGCAGTTCAATCCGACCAATAAATCAAGTCACACATGTTTGTTTGCTAATGGCATGAGTGCATCGCGACTAAATTGTTGTATAAATTATTTGTTGGTCAGTCCGTATGTGAGACATGCAGAAACATAGCGGGATTGCAAAGATAGACATATTCGACACTATCTCTTCCTACCGCGTAAAGGACGTGATGATGTTATAATGATAGTCCACCCTTACGATTGTTCTTTCGAAAGTTTAATCGTCTAATCAAATGTTGTCACATTTAGAATGTAGGAAAAAGGAGGTAAGGTTGGTGACGAAACTAGGGGAGTTCGGGCATTATGTTTTTGGCACCCAACAAGTAAAGACAACCACAAGGAAAATATTAACGTCAGTTTGATCGCAAGATACTGTTAAAACGCGTAATTATTGTATAAATTCGTAACATCACGTCTGTAATCTCCGAAGATGTAGGCAGAAGAGTGTAAAACACTCCCACGTCTCACCAGTTACATTTTTTACACCCACTATGGAATAGGTGGTGAGCCTATTGCCATAATATTAAATGAATAAAGCGAAATGTATCTTAAAATAGCGACCCACCCTCACATCGCATATCAATGCATATCATTATGGATCATGGATCATATCATATAAAGATCAGTCCTTAAAAATTTCATTGAGGTATAATTTGAGAATATATGATTTTGTTTATTCTATTCAGTGCTAGCATTAAAATCCATTAGTTTTTGGCATTCCTTGTTCTAGACTTTAGAAACTAGAGAGACCAACATGCGTGTTGTATATAACATGCAACAACATTAAATATTCTTATGTATTAAGTCGGTTTGATTCACGTTTGTTTTTTCAATATACGTATAATAATGTCTACCACTCACGAAACATTTAACAATAAAATAATATATTCTACTGGGAGATCGACTATAACATATTTAATTAAACGTTTGACCTCGGGGTTTGTTAATAGAGAGAGCAAAAGAGGTTTTCTATGAAATTTGTTAATGTCATACGGATGCAAGGAGTGTACTCAGTTTGACCAGATACTGGCTCAGTAGGGAGCATGATTTTGATTTTATTTCTTTAACCTGTAGTATTGTCCCATTATTGTACTTGTTGGGGGAATTCATAAAAGACAAATTTCATCATTTTATTTAAATTAGGTAAATAATTTTTAGGACGGCTGAAACCGTAAATCATACATATTTTTTATCGAAGAATATTTATGCGAGGTCAATAGTTGTCTTTTTACTGATTTTGAGTGTTTGGATTTTGATTAGTGCTAAATCGGGTGTTTCGGGTTTTTTTATCAGACTTTTTTATTTTTTTAAGTACAAAAATTCAAGTCAAAATACAATATCTGACACTCTTAGAGGTCTTATTTCCCAAAACCCTTTCTTATAGCTTGCCCAGGTTATAAATAAAGCTAAGTATCCAAATTTCGTAGTTTAAGCATCGGCAGTGATGCTAAATAGGCCTTTGTCTTTAAAATATATGTTTATATTTATTATTTTTATATGTGTAATTGTCTAAGAAACACAATATAACAATTCCGGTACTTCTGTATCTATAGCTGCAGAAATTGGCCAACGATCTAAACGGTCTGTCTCACCTTTGCAATCAAATTAAACAAAATAAGCAAGAAACTCAGTAGTGTGGATATGTCCGAGGATGCCGTCTGGACGTTACGATGAGCTATGCAGTCGAATACCGCAGTAATTTCTTAATACAATTCAACATAAATAAACGGTCTGGTCTGCGCTATTTATATTTGATATATGTATGTGTATATACATTTAAATTTAAAGTAGGCCTTCGTACTTTATGTTTCTTAGGGTTCTCAGTTCTTTATTGTATACTAATTTGAATGTAAATAATACAAAATTATTTGATTATCTCGTAATCTCGCAATATAAAACTCCCTATTTCGTTTACTCTTTATATTGTCATTGTGTCACAGTGTCGGTGATACTGAGTGCAAGTATTTCTATTGATATAACGGTATATTATCGTATTTTTAATTAATAGTATTTTAGGTTTTTGTCTGTTTATATCAGAAGTAGTATGCAATTATTATTTTTCTTTTTTTTTATTATTTCATTTTGTTAAATCAACAAAATGAAAAGAATCATCCTGTATACAAGCTGCCAAGGGCCGGATCTATCGAGAGACAGGACTCTTTGCTAACTATTCAAATTATTTAATAATTATACCGACATTTTTTATAATTAGTGCGACGGGTCCACCTGCGAGGAAAAATGAGTGTAATTGTAAATATCGTTATAAGGACACGGTACATAAGCCGCTTTCTGCTTGTTAGCTTCGTGTCTGAATGATTTTTGATTGATAAGTGCGTAAGAGACTATAAAGGTCCTTATGCACTTGTCAATCTAAAATCAATAAATATAGGTACAAGTTGTTGTTTAAGAGCGTAAATGTAAGAAATTAAGAAACATGCAATTATGTAAGAAACTTATTAGTTTCTTATGTAATCTCATTTTATTTTAATTGTTAAATTAGTTTTATTAATTATCATATTTACATTAAATATTCATGGACAATCCTCGAATAATTGTAATAATCATAAAAGATGGACGGCAGCGAGAGGATACAAGCAATAACCACTTTTGACTGCCTCGTTGGTCGTGTTGGTTGCAAGTGCGACTGCTGAACGGAAGGTTCTGGGTTAACGTAACTTCACGCCTGTAATCCCCGAAGAGGTAGGCAGAGGAATGCAGAACATTCCCACGTTTCACCGGTTACGT
>DWFO01004470.1:0-11336 GCA_018246595.1 Mimoniades nurscia nurscia
GACGCGCCCGTGCTGTCAGCACAGCACTGGCAAAAATATCATACAATCAGCGACATCTAGTGTATTAAGCTTTTGAATATTTGCATGTACGTTCAGAAAAAATGTAGTTAATATTTCAAACGATTGAAATATGTAATTATATTGACGTAAGTAACCAACGCCCTATGCGTTGGTTACTTACGTCAATATAAGTACACATTTCAATAAAATTTCAGTTAGATTATTACAGTTAATAAAATAATTGTTACAGCTATTATTATATAAAAGTGGTCCCTGACCACGAAAAGGTTGCAAACTCCTGATATAAATAGAATGAACATGTTTCATTTCGATGTGTTAATTTGGAAAGTGCTGTCGTTTATCGACACATCGATATAAAAATCAATACCAGGAAACTAGTCGACACGGCGTACGTCGTTTTACCGTAGAAATTATTACTACCATAATTAGTAACAAAATAAAAAGTAACACCACGCCTTTAATCCCCGAAGGGTTAGCAGAGCGTAGCATGCGCCCGTGTTTCACCAGTTACGTTTACGTCCCGCGTTAGAATTGATGGTGAGTCTATTGCCATACACCGACCACATCCGTCTCCGAGCTACTAGAAATTTCGACCAGAAAAATCTAATGTACCAGTTTAAAGGTGGTAGAACCCTCTGTGGTGCGACTCCGGTGGCACCACCGCCACACCTATTTCTGCCTTATAACAGCAGCATTAAGCGCTGCTGTGTTCTGCTTTGAAGGGTGTGGTAAGGAAGAAATACATTTTCGAGGCATTCCAGCTTAGTCCTTCGGGGTAGAGACGCATCTGCGGTCGACCTGAGATAGGAATCTGGTCTTATCTGGGGTAGATTACAAATGTCCATGGGCGGCAGTAGCCACTTACCATCAGATGTACTGCAAGCTCGTCTGCTACCTCCATATTATAAAACAAAACCCGACATTCGAACGAGGACGTTTCTGCATTCAATCTGCTCTCTTTACCTGACCCGACATCCCAACACAGAAACGTATAACTCCAAAGCACATATGTAACAGACGCTGGGAATGTGTTGCGAAGTACACAGATGGCGTTAGTAGCGGTAATCTTTATTGCGCCAGCCATAGAACGCCGCAGACGGATTGTGGCTTGAACACTTCTACGACACTCAATGTTTGTTACATTCATTCATATAAGTATACATTTAAGTATATACATTCATATATATATTTAAGTACTTGGTTTGAGATTGAGTAGAGACAAACAATTTTGTCCTGTAAGAATTAATTTGATTCGTGTCGTTATAGATGTTAGAATCTGTTGGATTGTTATTAAGAATTTTGTTTTTATGAATGCGGCTTGTTTTATAGTGAAAGCTGTGTTGTGCGTGAATTTTTTTGCGATACAATTGACTTCAATAACTACGTATCTCAATGTTGAGTTATATCAAAATCGGCGCAGCAGTTCGGTCGTTAAACAGATGTAATATTGTTTTTCATAGTGATGACAAAGATGATCCATGGTTACATTAGTTGTAAGTGCGACTGCCGTTCGAAAGGGTTCAAATCCCGGATCGGGCACTATTAGATTTTTCTAACTTAGATTATCTAGACTGCCTCGTTGGTCGTGTTGGTTGGAAGTGAGACCGCCGCTGGGCAGTACCTGGGTTTAACTCCCGGATCGAGCACCACTAAATTTTTTTCTAATTTATATTTTCTAGTAGTGGCTCGGAGTCCAGAAATGTGCCCGGTGTAGGGCAATAGGCTCACCACCGGTTCCACAGTGGGACGTAAACGTAACCGGTGAAACGTGGGCGTGTTCTACATTCCTCTGCCTACCTCTTCGGGGATTACAGGCGTGTAGTTACGTTAATATAAGCGTCTACATGCATGCGTTAGGTTAAGAAATGCCATTTAAAAGCATTTGTATTTTTTTCATTTACATCGAACTTGATGTACATACATGTAACTCCAGCACGGTATTTGTGTGTCCACCTTCACACTAAACAGTACGTTGCCGATACTCGATCTGTTCAACTTCGGCCGGGACTGTGAGCTGGAAGCCGCCGATACAATAATGAGCTATATTTCAAGCGTTGCGTCAAATGGAGTAATTCAGGCCGCGTTAGAAAGGAGACAGAAGGACGTGGGAATGTAATTATTATATTTATAACATTATCGTAATGTATCATTAATGGTATCAGGTGACAGTCTGTTCGGCGAGCGTCACGCAGCGAGTATTTCTGCCATTCACAACTCTCATTCTTGTTCCGTATGAGGAATGCGCATGATTTAATCTATTTTGTGTCTTATGTTAAGTAAATAAAGGTCAATGAGTACGCCGTCGTGATATAAAACTCAATAGAATTATGTTGTTCTTAATCACCGAATGTGTGCTATTAGAATTATTTATTACATATTGTACGATATGTAGGCAATAAAATAAAAATTTATGAATGATTTTTGAAAACTGTATAAATTCAATAAAAATAAAGAATCAAGTGTTATTAATAATCGAATAACAATTGTTCATAATATTAGTATTTGCAGGATGTTGTAATTTTTTATTGAGTAATTTATTTATTTACATTTTGTAAACTTCCTTATTTTCTAAATGGCTCCAAACTATACGAAGGTTAGTGATGATCAACAAATTTTTATTTACACCACGTTAATGAAAATTGGCAAATGGCTAGCTGAATTTTCTTTATAACCTGAACGCTTAGACTGTTCACGTTTTTAATACAAAATTCATAAGTGCGTAAGTATATACTCGTACATACAAAACTTATATAGTTTATACAAAAATGAAATAATAATAATAACAATTTGGGACTAGGACATACACTGCCACCTACTTTATACTTGGCAGATTTTAGCACATTTTTTAAAATATTTGTGTTGGATGGAAATCGAATCTACAACCCTCGGTTCGGGTTCGAGTTTATTGACCACTACACCGACGAGACAGCAAAAGAAAACATACCACATACAAAATATTCTCAAAAACGTACACAATAAATAACGTATACATTTCGGCAATATTCGTAGTTAAATCTGAAATTTAGCTCAGTAGTACTTCATTATTCATATAAAAGCATATTTTATGTGTGTAATATATCTTTCTTAATGCTCAGTAAACATTTGTTTGCATTTTTTTGCAATATTCTTTAATGATATCTTTTTTATTAATGATAACTTTGAAGTTGTAACACTTGTTGAGTCATTTATTTTCATAATCCCGCATGTTTTCTAATGATATTTTTCAACTGCTGCGCATTATGCTCGTACGAATCGTCGAGTAATTACGTCCGCATAGAACATCCCGCTAAGCCCCTAACCGTTTCATATTGAACACATTAATGTTTCATCACTTTCTATTGAATAGCGAAAAAACTCGTCGAAATCCTGTTTTAAAGAACACAATTGCTATTGCTGTTACAATGGGCGTGTAGAGAGACGATTGTACAAGTTGGGGAGTTAACGTATCAGCGGTTTATCTCGGCAGCTGCACAAAGCTCTAACAGTTGATAGTTAACACGGAGCTCGTAACGGCGGCAATCGCAGTGTGGTATATAACTTGAATAACAATAATAATGTCGTACGATTGTGACATAGAATGTCACTCGCTGCATCACGTATATGATATGTCTGTATCGATGTCACGGAACAATGAAATAAATGTTTTTTAATGACTTAGTGGCGTGTCGATCTATGTTACGTATTCACCGCGGCTGGTAGTAGAGAGGTTGGTATCGTCATGAGTGCCATACGAAACTGTGTGGAGGCACCACATGAACAATAATGTTTTGTGGAAGCATCCAAGAGCAACATTGTAGGAGAAACCTGTTGTATTCGTTAGTGTGCTTTTGTAGCACAATAAATCCTCGCAAATAAGGTATTTAGGCTTGGAGCTCAGTATAAAGCTTCGTAAAGGCCGATTGATATTGATATTTATAATAAGACAATTTGTTTGTTTGTAATCTAAACAATACCCCGGAAATAAGTGAATGACAGACACTGCGAAGTACAGAAACGTTTTAGATTTTTTGCTATGACGGACCGACCGTTATAGGGTTGGCAATTTCTACAATTAATTTACTCTGTACAATAATTTCAGTCATAAACGATGCATATTTATCTATTTATTATCCTGATAGTGTTATGAAAGTAATCAAGAAATTATTTCAAAAGACAAAAGTTAGAGAAACAAATTTAGTTTTACGCGGTATTGTAGAAAAGTACATATATACCCTCTATCGTAAAATTACATTTTTTTAAACAAAGGTACTGGATCAGGCTTACATGTGTAATTACAACTAGGAACCGCATGTAGTCGTGCAATTGTGTCATCACTACTGAACTTTCGATCGTAATCACTGGCTCGTTCATATAATTGATATAATAAAGATAGACCAGCGTTGTCTTGTTGCTTGTTGCCTACACCACATTATTGTATTGGTCATATTTATCTTGCATCGGGTATTGAAATAACAGTAATATTAAAATATAGTGCTAATCTATGGTTAAAAGATATATGGCTACAACTTTGAGCCTGTATAAATGTCTGATTTATTTAAGTTGGTATTTAGTTCGACGGATCTAAATCGCTTCCAAAATCAGTGACTAGATGATAATCGTGGTGTATTGGCCAGATGAGGATTTCTTTACAACTATCTAATCATATTACAATAAAGGTATTACAGATGGTGAAGGGCGATTTGTTTATAAAGCACTGTTTCCAATTACAATCCGTGTGATTCATACTCCACTTTAATCCCCTTTTTGTACCAGTCACCGCGTCTACTTATAACATTTACAGTGTGAATAATTCATCAAAATCGTTTTTTGGGTGTAGATACACGAGTATTCTTATTGTATATCCGTATAAAGAGAAACAGCAAATTAAAATACATTACACGCATTAGCGTGTAATGTAATAGACTATTAAGTCAGAGTTTCAACATTATAAATAATATATTACTAAAAGATGAAAATAAAAAATGAATATCTTTTATAAACTGTGTAAATTGTTCGAGCAGGCGTCGAACAACAACGGCGAGTACTCGTCGCGCAGCTTGCCCCGCGTGCGGATCGACAGCGGCGGCGGCGTGACCACGGCGGGCGTCCGGCTGCGGTGCTGGGCGGCGCCGCCCTCCATCACCGAGGAGGAGGAAGCGGACGACGATATAGAGGATGACGCCGTGTCGCTCCGAGCTTTGCCTGCACAAGGTAATTTAATTTAATCTACCTATCATTATCTTGATTTTATTGTTGGCATGTAATGGCGTATATTTAAATAATTTACCAAAGAAATGCAAGTGTACGGTGACGTTTAATATTTCTGAAACAATGTATTATACAGTTGTTATTATATTGTATAAATGATTTGTGTTTAATAATATTCTTCGTCTGACCGCCATCTAGTGTGCGTTTTTTAAAACTGTTTATTTAGTGGGATTGTAGTTTTGCTGCTACACGCTAGATGGCGATCTGTTATACTTTGTTCTCTGTAGTGCTACAAGATGGCGACACATGTCATTTTATAGTCGCAACGGCTACTATCGGTTGCATAAAGAGTTTTTAAATAAAGTCTCGTGAGTTTTGAAATAAAACCATGGTGCCGCTCCCGCAGCGGCCGCGGATGGAATGGCGTCATGAGTTCTTAGTGTAAATAATATGGGTTCTTTCCTCTTTTTAGTGGGTGGGATAAATATGGTCAATAACAGTTTAAAATATAATGATTGGACGGTTATCATCAAGAAGTCAAATAAAGAGTTTCCGAGAAATCGTTGGAAATTACAGGGATTTCCTGTCAGATGTATAAATTGTTATTTAAGGTAAAATATATAGTACTGACCAGTGAAAAAAGCACCTAAAATCGTGTTTCAAGTATATGTTACGTGATGAAATTTCATCAAATTTATACATATAGGTATAGGTATGATTTAAATTTTTCCGGGAAAAGTTGAAATGGGAGAGGGATTTTTATTAAAACTGTTAACATTGTTACACAGTACGTTCAATGATTAATTTTTTTTCAACACAATCGTCTCAATTTAAAAGTCACTTTTAGAAAAAAAAATTATTTCAAATTTAAAAATTTCGGCAAATCTACTAGTTACAAAAATTAAAATAAAATAAAAGTTTAAGGTAAAATTTTATTATATTGAAAACCCTGAGATTCATTGATGATCCTGATATTGAAGCCAAATTGAATATTCGAATGATGAAGATGATGATTTGTCTCGGAAATTCGAATTTATTGCAATTTTCCAAAACTCCCCTTCGAGATATACATATAGGCGTGGTATTATGTTTTTAAGCCTTATGTGAACTGTGCATGAATTAAAATACACGCTTTCTAAACGAAATTTGGGGTAATAAAAATTTGGTTACGGCAGGCGTATAATTAGTGTCACTTTATTTACTGCGATTAGGTGCATTCTCTAAAGAGTAGTGACTTTTGTTGATGTCACGAGATTAGGGTTGGCGTGCATGAAACACTGCTGGGAATCAAGCGAAATACTGAATACTGAACCAAGAACGAATAATTAAATACATTATTTAATTTTAAATACCAATTTTAAATACTGAACCAAGAACGAATGATTAAATACATTATTAAATTTAATTTTAAATACTCATGTAAGTACACAGTAGGTACCATCCTTATGAAATTATAATATTAAAATAGTTATAAGATTTTTTAAGTTTTGTATATTTTATGAGTAGCGACGTGCAAGCAAATTATTTGATGTCGTTCAATTTTTATTCGTTCACGGCTGAACGAGGGATCATGTGACGCGTTTTCCGCTACACATCTGCAGTGCTTTCGCATCGCCAACTTCATGATGCGATATTTATTTATACCCTTTAAAATAATGTTTTTCAGGGTTTTAGTGTATTAAAAATTGTACTGCATTAAAATATTCTGGACAGTAACTGTAATGCTAGGTCGTATTATGTAACGTCATGTATTTATTTATCTTTATTATCTTATTATCATTATCTTTCTCGGTCTTTATTCGGACCTCGAAAGGGATTTGGAAGGATTAAACGAACTATTTTAAGCTTTAGAAGCGATTTCCTACAGCCTAGGGTATTCAGTAAAGTTGAGTGCTTTATTGGCCGAGTAACTCCAAGTGCGACTGCTGATCGAGAGGTTCTGGTTTCGGACCTCAGGTGACGTATTATTGAATTTTTCTAATTTAGAATTTCTAGTTTGAATATGTAGTAGTGGGTAGGAGTCTAGTTTTGTGCTCAGTTTATAGCAACAGGCTCGGCAGCATTTCCATTTTCGGGCGTAAACGTAACTGGTGAAACGTGTTAGTGTACATAATAAACTCATCTGCCTACTTCTTTGGGGATTACAGGTGTGATTGAGTTTTTTTATTAAAATCTATACGCCGCAGCCCTGGCCGTAGAAATGTCAGGGGAGCCGCGCCGTGACGGTCTCCCGCGCACCCAGCCGGCCGGCACCAATCGATTAGGTCCGTCTCGAGCTTTATGCCCCTGCAGCGTACTTTTGATTCCCTTTCGTGCCTAGACTTCGGCAACAGCGGCGTATATAATTTTTGAATGCGATTGGATTCGCCCTGATGAAAGATTTCTTAATTTGATACGAAGATTCAGTTCAGCAATATGAATATCATCTATCAAGAATTTCGATCGAGTTAAGTATAAACGAAAATAATAAATGAATAACGACATTTCAAAACATGTAAACTCAGTAACACCTTCGTCTGTTTGTTGTAACGCGAATAGAATTTTTAATTTGATAACAGTTTAGAGCTGCTGCTTTGCGCCGCTGTTTCGGGAGCACAAAGTGTCGGCTGAAGTACTGCACTGGTTGACAATGAAAGTGAGCCCTTAAGTCAGTGCGACGGGCGGCGCGGCGTTGCGCAACGCTGCTGCAATGGACACAATTAGGACCCGACGTTTTTAATTGACGCCGCTCCCCGCTCCGCACGGGCGATGTCTGCAACTATAACACTCATACTACCTAACACTTGTATTTTTCTTCAAACATGTCATTGTATTCATCGTGATAGTAATAGTGTTGAAGATATCAAGAATTATTACTATTATTGTTTTGTGATGTTAGATCGCTTACGAGGTAAGCAGAGATTGCGGAATGCTAAACATCTCTATTGTCATGTACCTGACGTGCTTCGTTATTGATCACCGAGTTAATTATAAAGTACGTGGTTTTAATAATAAATCGAAATATTTTATGACCTATATAGATAAAAATTCTTACTGGTAACATGATGTTCGTGCATATTGAAGGCCGCCGGGAGAATTTTAATGGTACCTATAAAACCATTCACATTGATATGTTGCCGTGAAACGTTCCTTATCGTGCGAGTTGGAGGGAGTTGCTCCCCATCTGTTTTATTTATGTCCAAAAAACCTGTCAAGCGTTCTCTCATCAGCGGCGACTTTGTCAGAAAGAAAACAGCGGCATCGATTGTCGCCTCGGAAATAGAAGAGGTTGCTGTCGTCTTTCAAAACGATGAATTTCAAATTTAGAAACCACTGTTTGTATCGTTCTCAACCGCCGTCAAGTTTTCTCGGTTCCGTTCGTTTGACTCACATATGTACCTACTTGTATACCTATGTATGTATATTATTGTGTATTAGTATGTAAAATACGTATATGATATTCGTTGCTCATAGATACTAAGAAATGAACGAGTCGAAAGTTTTCCGTGTGTGTTGGTAGAATTCCGAGTTAGTTTATTTTATGAAAGTGAGCAGAACGCTCGGGAACAACGGCGCTAATGACGTTCCAAATTATGAGGGCAACGTTTTGGTGTGTCGTTTAACAGAGAAAATGACGCGCGGCGCGCGGCCCGAGGACGAATGGGGAAGCTCAGGGAGCGGCGGTGTCGTTCGTTGTTCCTGCGACCGCTCCAGCACTCGGCCTGAATACTGATGCGTTCGCGCGATATGGTTAGGTTAGGAATACCTGTCGACTTTTGTCTTCTCGTAACACACATACAACCGACGGGTCTTTATTGGCGAAATGGCATAATTTCGACATCCTAATAGCAGTCGACACACGCAGATGTTTGCACATATTAGGCCCGTCCGGTCTGAATTGTTGCTGCCCAACGCAATTGGACCACAAACAATTTTAATAGCTATTTTTTGCCCAACATATGTATTTAGATTGATTGAATTAGTTCAACGTTTTTAGTTGATTCTGTTAATTGTTTTTAGTACATGTTTAAATTTGTTCAATCAATATAAACATGTCGTACATAAATTGTAAATCTGCCCATTTTAGTATTAAGATTTTTTTTGATATTGTTGTTAAAATTGATATTGTTTAATAAACGATTTAACTATATTTTAATCGGGAAATTACTTGTATGTTTATTCATTCCGGGCACCGTACTGTCTGTGTTTTAGGTCATGATTATTTATTCATTTCTGCGTATTCGAACCATTAGAGTGACAAGCCATTCCATGACTAACACTGTTACAATAAATACATTTAAAAATATAACCCAGACGTCATGTGTTTACTGCGCTATACAATACTAGTAGGTGGTTTTCCTTTTATTATTTAGTATATGGTAATGTATTAATACAAGAAATGTCACCTCGATTTGTTGGTCGGTGAGTATGAAAAAGTAGACCCGGTCTATATACGTAGATACCCACTTTGCGCCCGCGAGTCCTCGAGGTTCTGATCGCATTGGAACGTTACTGAACTTTCACGAATGCCAGTTGAAAGTCGACACATAAATAATACAAAAAAGGGATATATGAACACATACATATAAATACATTTGAAATATCTATATAATATAGTGATTTAAAGGTGACCAAAATCATCAATTTTAATACATATTTATTTAATTTTGCTTTTTTAATTTTATTTAATTTAGTTTTTTTTTAATTTTGCCTTATTGCCGGAACGGATGGATGGGTTTTGAAGGGACTTTTATTGGTACGCGGAGGGCTTTTCGGAGAGTTTTATAAACTTTGTTTTTTCTAATGATCTCATCTTCATTTACTTGATCGATCGTCTCTCTAAATGTGAGTGACGGTTAGTCAAGTAAATGAATAATCCTTGGTGTTTTCTGGATATTTGTTAGTACAAAAGAGGTGGACACGAATAACATTTCAAAAATCTCATGGTACTTTTAAGCTTACATTGTGAAAATACGTTAAAAAAAGTAACGTCACGCCTTGATTTCTCGAAGAGGCAGGCAGAGGAATGCAGTACCCTGGAACGTTTCATCAGCTACTATATAACCATACATCGATTAGTTATTATTTGTTTGTAGGTAATTAAAAGTTATATATTCGTATAGTGGTTGTGTTAAAAAAAATTAAATATCAGGCGCGAGCCCGGGCACATTTTATGCAAATAAAATCTGTTATCAGTGAGTCATTTTGATTATTCTATATGCGTGGCGTGCGTTAACTGTTCGTCGGTTATCTGCGGCGCTCCGCCGTCTATTGTTTCGCAGTAGCGGTGGCTAGGGCTGGTATCGACTCACTAATGTATCGCTACATGGCAAAACCCTGCACACTGTCCAAAGACGTGTTCTTTGAAAAAACATACTTTTGCATTGACGTCGTCCACCTGCGTATTCTGCGTCATTGGTGCAGTAAATAAAATTGGATTCGATCATTCACTACTTACTAATACTGTAACAAATAATATTCAAAAAATCCACCGTTGTCAAGAAATTAAATAATGTTCAACTTCGACCACCGAAAAAATATTTTTATTATACCCTCATTTTATCATATTTTTTGAATAGCATTCAGTCAAAAAATACGAGTGGCACCCGCAATCGTGGATGCGAATTAATCACAGAAATAGAGAAATTATGACAATAGGTACACATGTAACTGTAAGAAGAGTCTGGGTTAAAATCATTTTGTAGACATACCTATGCGATTACTTAGGCCGCACTGAACATCGAAACTTCGATCGACGACTGAACTGTACCGTCCAAACATATACTCGTACATACATGCACGCGGCTATGTATGTACATATATGTTGGTACGTGTGACGCAGACGATTGCTTATGCGAGGCGGGTGCACTCGTGGCCATATCGGCGGCTGGCGCGTGGCGGCGCGGCTAGTACTCCCCACTTGTCCATTGTCACCGTGTTACTCGCCCTAGGGCTGGCACTAGGATTATATTTATATAATACAATACTAAATATCGTTGGTCGAGTTGGTTGCAAGTGCGACTGCGGAACGGGAGGTCCCGGGTTCGATTCACGGGTCGAGCACTACTAAAAATTTTCTAGTAGTGTGCTTGGAGTCTGGATAAGTGCCCGGTATATGGCAATAGGCTCACCACCTATTCCATCGTGGG
>DWFO01004471.1:0-11336 GCA_018246595.1 Mimoniades nurscia nurscia
CTATCCATTCTAAGACCGAGGTACTTTTCGCAAGTTTTTTCTTCCAAGACTACATTGTTTATTTTAAGAGCTTTGTGCTTTGTTTTAAATGAAATAACATTCAGTAAAGCACAAATTCGCTCCAAGTCAGCCGATAACTACACGTCGTTAATGTAACACAAAATATTTCTCTTAAACGAAATGACTATTTGTTCTATCGTACATTCTATTATAGTCCTATTTTGTTAATGACGTCGAAAATTAATTGCGTGTTTGAAGACAGTGATGACGTCTGAAAACAATGAGACACGTAGCACTCGGTGCACTCTGCCTACCCCTTAAGGGACCTCGCGTGAAGATATACAGTCATAAAGGGAAACCGCTGTGGATGCATAAAGATAATGATAAATTTTAAAAGAAGCACGTCAAGTCTGTAATGATAGAGGTATTTAGGTGTATACGATCTCTGCTTACCGCATGAAGGACCCAGCTTGATGATATAATGTTAATAATAATTAAGTCATAGCAATATAATATTTATAATACACTAGAATAACTTTTTCTAGCCATTACGTGAACAATCTAAGCACAATGGTTTCGAAACAGAACCGCTTGGAGTCGGACACCCTCCATCCAACTGATCCCCCGGGAGCGTGTGTCTGACCACGTATCACAGCCCCGGATAACTAGCGGACGTGATGGGGCTTTTATTACACTGAAGACGGGCTTAGTTCTGCAGTTTCCCGATATGAAATTAAAACAAACAACCACAGCTCCATTCGTCTGAAGAACAATTGGAAATTGTTTTTTAATAATAAATACCTACTCCATTCGTTTGTCTCCTTCGACACCTGCAACTAACATATTTCCCTTTCTAAAATATGTAACTTAGAACGCTTTTAGAGAAATTACGCATACACATGTATGTTAAGAGCATGTGTGCCACAATTTGGTCCTAATTTGCGACGTAGTCGCTGGGTACATTTGTGGAATATGTAACGAAATGCCCTTGAGACATGTATGTATGCTGTATACGCTGCGGAAAATCGGTAATACTGTCTAAAATATTGCTTTATTTAACGGTAAAATTTATTTATGATATATTGTTAATTCAAAACCAGGTCACAGAGAGTGGCATCAGTGCCTAATGGCATTCTGTAACCAGTCAACCCTGGAACTATGGGCAATATTATATAGGTATTTAGGTGAAAATAAGATGGCTACAAATTTAAATAATATTTTATTATATACATTATAAGAATTAATTTGTTTTTATATAATACTTTTTTTTTGTTTGCATATTATTTTTATGACTCATTGCAATATTTTTTTCAGGTTTTAAAATTTATACAGGTAGATAGGTGACATACACCCGTGTAATTTATATGAATATATAAATGGACGATTTGTTTATTAATATTACAACGTACATTGTTATTCATGTAATTATATTGCTATGCGTTAAACTTAGTAATAAACGGGTGGGTAATTAAGTAAATAAACCTTTAATGTAAATTAAACATTCATTTGGTTATATTTTCATTTGCTTAAATATAATTATATTCAATTCAGCGAACTATCACTTCGTCACTTATCGAACGACATCGCTTAAGTGAAAAATTGGCGGTTTTTACTTTTGAATAACATTTGATAAACCTAAGACGTGGATAAGGTTAAAAATTGTAAACATTAATATTCAACATTACATATCATTCTCTACAAACAGTTCATCTGTTACAAATGCTAATTCATAAACTCTCGAAATTGATAATTGAAGAAGTTTTCTTTTAATTCCGTGTAAAGTCAGTCGAAATGACTTGAGCTGTGTTATGTGATGTGAAGAAATCTGTGTCTGATATTATTATAACGTTTGAGTTAAAAGTTTTTTCCTATTGGAGATACAGAGTAAATTGAAAAACGAAAATGTCTAACAGCTCATTAGGTCATTACGCCATCCTGACCAAATAAGTCTGGCAAGTGGACAGAATAGATAAATAGATAAACCACATGCGCATATTAAACTTTTTATAAATGTAGAAGAAACATGTCAGTTCCTAAGGATAGATATATTTGGCACTTGATACGCTCTGCCTAAACCATATATCCAATATAACATGTGATAAAATTGACGATATCTCCTAAACCGGCGGGCATGTATGAAGAGACTGCTGAATGTGGACGAAGCACGACAAGTGTGTGAGAATATATATATTTGGCACTCTGTGCTCTCTGCCTACGCCGCAAGGGACCTGGCGTGAAGATATGTATGTATAAAATTGACCCAACACCAACATTTTGCATTTAGGAGAAATATCAACACACACACCGCTCCCAGTCTGCAATATGGCAATCCCTTGGCAGGATAAATGGCGCGATTAGTTTCCGCTGTCTCCACTCCGCTGTGTGTGAGTTTACTTGGGGAAAATTGTTTCGCGACATATCTGGGGAGTATTCTGTAAGAGTGGAATCTGACTAGTGATATATTATACTGTGCTTTAATTGATTGCCTCTTTGAACGTGTTGGTTGTAAGCGCGACTCCCGACTAGGAGGTCCTGGGTTCACATTCCGGGTTGGGCACTACCGGATTTTTATAGTTTGTGTTTTCTAGTAGTGGGTCGGACTTTGGATTTGTGCCCGGTGCATGGCAACAGGCTCACCACCACCTATTCCATAGTGGAACGTAAACGTAACCGGTGAAACGTGGGAGCGTTCTACATTCCTCTGCCTACCTACCTACAGTAATAAATAACAATAGTAGTGTACAGTGGGCAGGGTGGTGATGATGATGAGAATGGTGATGAATATTTGTATAAATCTCATGAAGAACCAGCTTGGAGTCGAATAAACCTCATACAACATACCGTAGTCACATATTAATGTTAAGCTGGATTCAGTCCTGCAATTCTCTTGAGACTAGAAATTTATGCTGACGTAAGCAAACAAATGCAGCTATTATTTTGTTCGGAGTTACGTTTATGTTGGATTTATCACACTGCACATATGTATTTATTCTTAGACATATAATAATAATAATATTTATTTATTTCCAAAAACAAAGTAGGTACATGGATTATAAAACTCATGAACAGTGATCACAGAGACATGTTGTCGCTTTGGTTGAACTTAAACCATGTTACCTACCACATACCGTGCTTTACAATTCAGCTACAATATATATCAAAATCTGATCGCAAAATTCCTTTACTGGCTAAAGGATTTATACAACATATGTATATGAGACGTAATTTTGATAATTACCATTGATTTTGTAATATTTCAGTTTATTAATTTCGTAGATAACACCATGCTTGTATTTCTCTTAAATATTATGCATGTTCTCGGCAGTTTCAAAGAATTTAATATTAATGGATTAGGTAATAAGATTTAATATTAATATTAATATTAATATTTAATATTAATTCTCCAGATACAAATAAGTTTGCGACTCTACAGCTACTCCAAATTCTGATATGAATATAACATATTTATGGGGTATTTATGTATATATTAATTATCTCAGTTGGAAAAGTTGCATGATGTGCGAATTGGGTAAAAAAATGAGTTACAAATAGGTAAGACCTATTATAAGTCACCATCATTTTCACAATGCTTGAGTAAATGCCCAGGTTTTAGTATTAACCATTACATTATAAGTATTTGCAGCAACGTATTTTCTATCTATTATTAATCGCCATACCAGGTCCCTCCTTATGGGGTAGACAAAGAGTAGTGAATGCCTAATTTCTTCACTAAGACGCTTCATACACGCATGCTAATTTCGAGGACTTATGACTACATGGTATTTACCAGACGCTACATTATATCTATCAGACAATAAACTCCTACAAATAACTCAGTATTGTATTAATTGTAGGTATTAAGTAACTTACCCGATCTCTTGAATCAATGTGTACTTTTCCTGTGTCGAGAAGCTGTCTCAGCCGGTCGCAATCTCCTCGCAGGGCAGCCAGGTGAAACTGGACATCTGTGCGGGACTCCTTCTGCAAAAAACAGAAAAATATTTATTATGTTGGTTGAATAACTACTTTTATATTAATAAGATATTAAAACTAAAAATAAACGCAACATTACGCCTATATCTCGGAAGAGTTAGGCAGAGAAGTGTTGTACACTTCCAGTTCTGCTGGTACAAATATCCTTTCAAGTCTGGTATGTGGATTGCATAATAAGGGTAGTTACGTTTCGAAAAGAACGTGAACGAAAAATTTGAAGTACATACAAACAATCTGTACATACAATGCAAATTAATAATGCTAAAAACCATTTGATAAGTGGAAAATAAAGGAGTAATAAAGGACAGACATTCGATAATAAACAGACGCAAGGGGATATGGCAATAGTTGTTAATGTCGATTGTAAGTCGAATCTAAATGTGAATATTATCTAGACAATAAATTCAAGGACAATGTTGCAATACGACGTACCACCTATTTCAATCCATTGCATTAAACTTAAGAGCTACACTGAATAGTAGGATGATATATGCTAGTTATAACAAAGTAATTATTTAACATGTATGTAGGTAGAGTAGTGTAGTAGACCCCTGTATCACCTGTTATATTATATTATACTTCCTACGGAATAGAAGGTAAGCTTTACATCGGGCACAAATCCAGCCTCTAAGCTACTGTTAGGAATTACAAATTAGAAATACCCAATAATACCAGAACCTGGCGATCTAACCTAAGGCCTCTCGTTCTCATCGTTCTGGAGTCACACTTGTAAAAACTAGATCGACGAAACAGTTAGTTAATTTATGTTTTATAAATAAAATCTCGACAATACCATTAATGGACGTGAATGGATAAAATCTACTGAACTTTTTTTTCACGCAAACTCACTCGTGGGGTGCAGATTTATTTTTGTAAATGCTGTGTTTATTTTTTTGACAAATAAATTATTGTATAAAAATCTTCACAAAATACAGCCCCTACTAGTACTATTTTCATATTGTTCCATTGATTTAGAATTTCTGTGAGAGCTTTTTTGAAACAAATTCTAGTAAAGTGTTTCAGAAACATTGCATTGTATAAATCAATTGCGCTGTAGTCTATAAATAAACCGTGGTTATTACCAGCGAGCAACACAGCATAAACAGACAATAAATAAATGAGATTGTGGTAAAAATCTGTTTTACACTCATAATTACCGCGCGTGACGCTTGCTTAAAGTTAATATATAAACAATTGATAATACATGTAGGTATGTAAAAACTCTACATGAATGATTGCTTGACAATACGATTTCACGTCAAAATGTTTTTATACAGTTTGATGTGTTGTTTTCCTAACTTTTTTACTTCATTAAATATTATAAAAACTAATTTTAATGTTGCTTCCTTTCTTCGGTTACAGGCAGCAAAAAACTGTTTTTGTTGTACGCTGTCACAAAAAATATGTATATCGCGTGACAAACTTAAACGTCGGTGTCTGATAATGGATGTTGGCATACAAAACAGACATGCGATTATTGAATGCTTCAATGCGTAATTTTTATTAGAACCGGGAGTGAATACAAAATTCTTCTATCCAATTTCGAACCGACTTCCGAATCTTTTAAATGTCCGAAATCATATGCCCTAATTTTAATGCAAAGCTCAAAAGTACGACGACGGAAATACATGCCCTGAACTTGTTTCTGGTTTTGAGACACATTCGATTCCATATACCATTTACGTAACTTATAAGGTAATGTGAGTTTCCTCGTTTTAGTTACACAAAAAGACAACAAGAAATCTGTACAAAGACAGATCTCTGTTTTTCTAGTGCTACTTCAATTCCAATCGCATGTCTCCCGAAGCTGCACGCTATTTTCGAATTTTAAACCTCATTGGTACCTGGACCTTGTCGACCTTGGCATGGAATACGTTTCGTTGAACACAAGACGCAACGCGATCCGATCATTCCGGTGCACTGAGCGTCGAATCTGCGATGCATATTCGATTTCTAGCCACGGTTTCTGTTTACGGTGTGTCTTTGCGCCACAACGCAGATCGGAAAATCAGTTATTTTATCGAATGTCGACCATTGTATCATTTGCAGAGAAAGTGTTTTTTATTATTAAATTAAAACTTTTAGGGCTAATAATTAAACTTGGCATTTTCCCAACATTTTTAGTTCCTAAATACATAGTAACAACCCGCCTGTAATTCCCGAAGAGATAAGCAGAATTAAACAGAAAACATAATTAGTCTATTAAATTGGTTGTACTGGCCTTCAAAAAGCTTTCAACTTTCAGTTTTTTGAACTGACATCATTGCGTACGTCCTCTTGGATAACATTAACCTTTGATATTAATGCGGGGAATATTATTAGGGATATGGATCAAAACACTTGAAGGTTATAAATAAATAAATATATAATAATATTATTATAATAATACCTTGGGACATCTCCACACGCGGCCATCTGACACCAAAGTAATGTTCAACAGAGCTTGTGGTATGGTAACCAGACGGCCGATAGATTTTTTTACACCCAGACACAGAACAAATACTTGTGCTCATCACACAAATATTTATTCTGGTTGGGAATCGAACCCACGACCCCTGGCGCAACAGTCAGGCTCACTAACCACTGCACCGACGTGCCGCCAGTCAATATACACACTATATACAAACACTAAATTCTCAACACATTACTGATATTGGTCGTTCAGTAGACAATCGCGCAAAATTGTCATTATTATAATGACGCACTCCTTTTATTATCATTATTTCAATGCACAGAAATGATATGGTCGCAGCATATGGATATAAAGCGGCATAGCCTATAAAAATAGAACATGACAACGCATTAACGCAGCACTAGATCTACGATTACGCGCAATCATTTCATTACAAGACAATCAACGTCATGGCATCATTAGCGGCTGGTCCATTAGCGAAACGTCCATTTCGAGCGGGTGGATGCGACGTAATCTTGTAATCGTGGAAATCGACTGTGGTGTACTCGCGAGTAATGCGTCTACTGGTAACATTGGCCGTGTTACCCACGATTTCGCCTGTTTTTAGATGTAAACACAGCTAAAAACTATCGTACCGATGTCTGGCATTATACCGGTGTCATTTGGTAGAATAGAAACAGTTAAGGGCTCTTTTCCAAGAAAATACTAAAATGGCAGTTTTTTAATGAGATTACCCAATTTGTTAAATATGTGAAGATTTTTCTAAAGACATGAAAATCTTCTTTAAAATAAGTTTTAATGACTGTATTTAAATCATTTCGCGTTTTGTTTCGTCCTGGATTCAAATGCCGGGTCGGGCACTACTGGATTTTTCAGTTGTGAAATGTCCCGGTGTATGGCAATAGGCTAACCACTTATTCCATAGTGAGAAGTAAACGTAATTGGTGAAACGTGTGAGTGTATTACACTCCTCTGCCTACCTCTTCGGGGATTACTGGCGTGATGTTACGTTGATTAAATTACAATATTGACTTGGTTCTCTTGGTTAGTACTTTACAATAATGTAGATTAATGTTACGTCAATAGGTATATAAAGCTCACTCAGCAACTTTTAATGTTATAAGAACTTTTAATATTAATTTTTCAGTTTAATTAACTTCTTAGGAATCTTAAAATAATTTTCCTTGTTCCTAATTAATGATTAGTACATTATAATAAAACAACATCCTCACAAAAATAATTTTATTTTGAAACGACACTTTGAAACGACACGCAAGCTTCAAGACTACTAACAAATGTTGGGTCCCTCAGTGCGGAGATTACAACTAAGGATTGTAATACATATTACAATGTTGTCTAATATAACATTACATAACTTTTGTTAACAACGTAACATTCTGTTAACGCGGTAATTTTAAAGTTTTGCAAAGTTTAATCGAAGCACATCGTGAAAAGATTTTATGTTTTGTGTTATAAGAACGTCGCCAAGTGAATGTTGTTCAGTTTAATATGAGAGTAGCTAAATAAGTCTGCAGAATTAAATAAAGTCAAATTGAAAACAAAAATATAGTCATCAGCAAGCCCAATTTGGGCATCGATGACATTTATCCCCATATTCATTTAATTTTATTTCAGTCTACGTGGTCGTAGATCCGTAATGTAGGTATTAATCTAATTATCTATCCACCCTTTTATCGTTCCACTGCTGGAACATGGGTCTCCTCTCCTATGGCCTTACCCCTCTCGTTCTGAGAGGAGACCCATTAATCTAATTACTTACTAATAATTTATTGAAGCTTGTGCGTAAAACTGCGTGTAACTAACATAAAACCTAAAATATGTACCTACATATTATATCAAAAATATGCATGAAACGAATACCACATTGCTCCAGTGGCAGTGTGCGGATAAAATAAAACTATGAATACACTTAAATTTCACGAAAAGAAAAAAAGCAATTTTCTAATTATTCAAAATAAATGTCACCACTAAAAGAGTTGGTTGGTTCATGTTTAAAATTATTAACTATATCTTAAGGAAGAGCTCATCATCCAATTTAAAAACTTCCGCCGTCTAATTGTGCTCACTTTGATCTGTCAATTTTATTTTCGAATTTGAAGTCGTGTGTTAAGCAGAACAGGCAACTATTCCCAGTTGGACATTTGACATAAATAAACGAACAGCCGATACGACAGTTTTTTCAAACTTCAATAGTATATTTTTGGATATTGTAGCCGTGAATATAGTACCAGAACACATGTTGTGAACTGATGCAAACCGCGTCAACGAAAAACTAGACGGAATTACGTTCATCAAAGCACTTAATGGAATCGGTTGTAGTAAATGCAATGTTAACAATGGTATCGATAATTGTATCTTTTGCTGGTAATGTTATCAACGTATTGGTATAACAGTAAGTCCATCCAGGCAACAATACATCGAGTTAGGAAAAGAATTATTTTATTACCACGGTATAATACTTCCATTAAAACTCCACCAGTTGTAATCTGGTTCTTTTGCCATTTGTACCATCGTATCAACCGGACGTTCAATGTCGACTATAACTACGTATATAACGTAAAATATCTTTGTCTTGGATTTATTATCAAGCACTTTATCGTGGCCAGTGTTTTCTGTTGCGTTAGCCGCATCGCAGTTGATTGTGTCCTTCTGAGATTTCAACATACGATGCAGGGTCATTCACTCGGTCTTTCGTAAGGCTGCAACATACAAAGACTTCATTAGCCACTGGCAGTTGACTTCCGTTGACAACTGTACTGCATTAGCTAGCTTATATAGGGTTGTCGAATACTCCAGAATAAAAATTTAAATTGAAAATACAACAATATATATAAAATACATATATATGTATATATAAAAATAATTTGCTTAATTAGCAACTAAATAAAATTTCGGTCTAGAATGATAGATTTCTATACATACCCGTGAATTTGAACCTACCATCTCGTATTTAAATATTGCATATTATACAGAAAAGTAAATTTAAATAAAAGAGGGAAATTTCTACTACTTTAATTCATATTGGTTTTGTCATACTAATATCGACTCATTTGTCCATCCGATCAGTATATACACTATATGTATATGTATATACACTTTATCGTACATATCCATCCATGCTATATAAAACCTGTTTAACAAGCATAATTACGATGTCAAATGTGTTTAACAACCATAATTACGATATTTCTCAATCTTAAATTTCATACACCTTGCTTCGACGCAAAGAATTTTGATATAATCTTCAACAATGACATATAATTAAAGTAAAATTGAAATGAGAGGGTACCTGTAGTTAATTAAGTTTGGGCCGGAACTATTACGACGCGGTTTAGCTATGAGCCACAACTTTTACCGCATGAGATATGGTGCACCGTGATATACGGAAAAACATTCTGCCTCATGATTCGTATATAATAAAAATACATTTATGACGATATCAGCTACTTAATTCTTAGCGTCTTGATGCTCAGCGTCTTAATAACTCGGATTACATACATTTTAGGGTCTTGAGTCATATGTAAAAAGTGTACTTTGTAGATATTTCAATTGTTATAGGTTTAATACAATAACTTTACGAGCTTTATTCTGGATGCTAATATAATTTTTTCGTCCTAGTGATTACCAAGGATTTCTCCACAAATCTAGAACGCTGGGAAAAATTGAAGTTGCGTTAGTGAACTTATTGTTGGTAGATTTTAAGATCTAACATCAGTTATTTAACCATGTGTAGTAATCGAACCTGTAGTGTTCATGTCATCTTCAGCTGTTGTTACGACATCGTAGAACTCTTTACATATGGATATTGACATATCGATACCAGAATCAGGTACATAAAATAACATGGTACAATTTCAATAGAACGGAAACCATTGAAATATAGTGTGATACAATTTTAATGTGTACAATATAACCCAAAAAAGTTAAAGAATCACAACCAATAATTATATTTAGCTTAAATGTAATACAAGTTTATGAGGTGTGGTAACCAAAAAAGCTAACACGAAGTGTGTAACAGTTAAAAAGTTCACAAGTGAAACAATAATACGGGCGTTACAGCTGCACTTGATGCAGATGGGTACTGTGGTTACGCGGCAAAGAATACTGTTAGTAAAGAGTGGTCACATAAAAACTAGACATATAAAATCAATTATAGCCTAACTCACTCTCACACCACACGGGACATCGAATGTTTACAAAAACATCGCGGTACCTCATGAGGTGATATTATGGTTACGATATAAATCACTTGAATAATTTAAATGATTCGTTTATCAATGGTCAAGCACCGTAATCAGCTTTTTTCTTAGCAATTTTTTTTAGCCGAATATCGCAAATAACATTGCAGAAACAGCATCCATTTGTTTAGAAAAGGTTAGCGTTGATTGTGACGACAATTTTTTTATTTATTCAAACCGTTTTTAAACATTCTGAATTTCGACTAAGTGGTACTTATAGGCATTAACCATTAGCGAGTGCTGTTACTGGTATGATAATTACTCTAGAGCGGTTACGTAACGCGTAAATAATAACTGCCAAACTAGCGCGCGGCGTTGACCGAGACCGTTTTTGTCGAGCGTTTGCCGCCGCGGCTTGTAAACAACTCTCTATTTCGAGAGCACGTGTTCAAAACGGCTCAGACGAAGGTGTTTTACTTTTTCGTACTGAAAAATTGGACTACAATTCATATTGACTGGCCTATTGGTCGTGGTCAACGACCCTGACTGCTAAGACTCGTGTGGATTCCATTTCCACCCAGAACAAATTTTCGTATGATGAGCCCAAGTATTTATTATATACGTACATATGTATTAGTCACGCTCACAAAGCACACGTAGAGAACGGACCACGTTAGCTGTTTGGGCCGTTAACTAAGGGCCTTTTGTTTCAAACTGTTCGTTAGTGTAAC
>DWFO01004472.1:0-11334 GCA_018246595.1 Mimoniades nurscia nurscia
AACTCTAACATATAAATTCAATCCTCAGCTTAAACCCCTCGCAAAACAGTTAGAACTTTTTAATAGAGTTTCTTCAACGAACTCTAACGATCGTGTTTAAATGTTATTGTTATTTATTTACAAATAACTTTTTATTTCAGTTATGTAACGAGCTGGGTAGAAACGAGAAAGATTCCAGCGGAAAAGTCCAATCTAGTAATATTATTTGATAAATACATACCTCCTTGTTTGGAGACAGTCAGAAACAGATTTAAGAAGATAACGCCCATTGCTGATATGGCACATGTGCAAATGCTTTGTCATCTTCTGAATTGTTTACTCGTCCCAGAGAATACTCCGCCTGATTGTCCTAAAGAATGGCATGACATATATTTTGTGTTCGCATGCGTTTGGGCTTTTGGTTCTGCTATGTTTCAAGATACGAATGTCGATTATAGAGTTGGTAGGTTATATGTATTATAGGTAATGATTATATTGTTTGCTTTGTTTCGTTTTCTTCAAGCAACCTGTATTGGTTTTGCAGAGTTTACTAAATGGTGGGTAAATGAATTTAAGAATGTAAAATTTCCTGCTGGCGGAACAGTTTTCGACTACTACATCGACTCTGAAACGAAGCAATTTACACCATGGACTGAAAAGATAACTAAATTTGAATTGGATTCTGATATTCCACTGCAGGTAATGTAAATTAAAATTAATATTTCAATTAATTTAATAAGTCTGGTTTTTGACAATCCAGTATTCATACAATTGTTCATACACGTAAGTCGATATTTTCTGCCTAATTACAATTTTTCTATAATTTCATTATTTAAGGCTGTTCTCGTACCTACAGCAGAAACAATAAGAATCCGGTACTTTTTGGATCTTCTCATGAAAAATAAACATCCGGTAATGTTGGTGGGTGGGGCTGGTTGTGGTAAAACAGTTCTGGTTAATGAAAAATTGCAAGGGTAAGTATGTTAATTTAATTTTAAAGTCATACTGCGCCCTGCAAATGCCTCGTTGTTAGAGTGGTTGCAGATGCGTCGGCTGATCGAGAGGTCCTGCGTTCAATTTCCGGATCGGGTACTATTGGATTTTTCCTGTTAGAATTTCTTGTTAAAATTTCCAACTCTGGATTTATGCTCAGTGTATAGCAAAATATTCACCTCCTATTCTATTTTGGGACGTAAAAGTAATTGATAAAACGTGGAAGTGTACTACACTGCTCTGCCTACCTCTTCGGGAACTCTAGGCGTGATGTTACGTTTACATTACGCCATCACAAACGTTTTGAATCTTTGATAAATTTAAGATATTTAATAAAATTTGTTATTAGATGTAGTTGTTATGGCCCAAAAGTTTTATCTGTTAATTGTTATGTCCCCGTTTATTATTCGAATTGTTATAATTTATCGATCAATAAAATATTAGAATACCTATTATAAATTTAAATCAAAAGCCTGAAATGATTGATTCAATTAATCAAAGCATTATATAAGTGCTTAAATTCGTCTTTGTTGTTCGTAATTAATAAAAAATACAATAAAATAAGTAGGATTCCATTTTTATTGCAAGATTTATAATCTTTATAGGCTATCAGACAACTATGCGATTCAATCTGTACCGTTCAACTTCTATACAACATCTGAAATGCTACAAAAAGTATTAGAAAAGCCGTTAGAGAAAAAGGCTGGACGAAATTACGGGCCGCCAGGAAATAAAACGTTGATTTATTTCATTGACGACATGAACATGCCAGAGGTCGATGCGTATGGAACAGTTTCACCGCATACGATAATAAGGCAGCATTTAGATTACAATCATTGGTACGATCGAACTAAACTTACCTTAAAAGATATTCATAATACTCAGTACGTATCTTGCATGAACCCTACGTCTGGGAGTTTCACCATAAATCCAAGACTGCAGAGGCATTTCTGTGTGTTTGCTGTAAGCTTTCCTAATGCTGAGTCTCTGAATAATATATATCATTCAATTCTGAGCCAGCACTTAGCAAATCCAGAGTTAAGAATAAGCGGGCAAATCGGAAAGTTGGCACGTAAGTTTTGAAATAGTATATTATAAATTTTGAAATAGTATATTATAAATTTTGAAATAGTATATTAATAAACCGCATGGCACGTATACACATCAATCATAGCAATAACTTGATTAATTGAATAATTTTAAGAGCGTTGATATATTTTGCTAACTGTAACATAATAATGTTAATAAAATATGTCGTTGGTCTTACAGCAAATGTTGTAGCAGCTACGATTGCTCTACACAACAAGGTGTTACAAGTCTTTCTGCCCACCGCTATCAAATTCCATTACATTTTTAATTTGCGGGACTTGTCGAATATATTTCAGGTAACACAATATTATTGTTATTTAATTTCATCATCAAGACCTTTGGAGTGTATTTAGAGGCAGTGAATTAAATAACAATATTTCAATATTTCAGGGTTTTCTGTTCAGTACTAATGAGTGTTTGGTAAATCCTTCGGATATAATACGATTATGGCTGCACGAGACCCATAGAGTTTACGGTGATAAACTAACAGAGGATAAGGATATTGATGCGTTTTTGAAAATGCAGATTGACATCTGCAAGAAAAATTTTGAGGTAATATTTTATATAAACGATATGAACAATTTCATTACTACATATTTTATCATGTAGCTTTTGTGTTTGTTACATGTGTGATTCTCTAGTATTTTATTGTATAGTATCCTATTATAAGGCAAAGATTGAAACCTTGGCGCTTTGAATGTTTCTTGAGACGAGGCGTTGTATAACTTTTTTTTAAACAAGGATATCGACGAAGGTGTAGTATTTGAACGTCCTAATATCTACTGTCACTTCGCGGGTGGCATCGGAGAACCCAAATACATGCCCATATCGACTTGGCAGCAGCTAAATAAATTGCTTACTGAAGCCATGGCCAGTTACAACGATCTCATAGCGGCTATGAACTTGGTGCTGTTTGAAGATGCCATGATGCATATTTGCAGGTGCGTCAAATTAGTCACAATCACATCTGATTAACCTTTTTTTAAATACATTTTTTATATCTACATAGCAACTTTTAATATATTAAAATTGTTTCCGTTAAATAAAGTAGATATTTTCGTAATATCAGTTCGTAATATCTCAGTACTCGTCACGAAAGGCTCTTTGCTGTTTTATTTCTTGATCTTGTTGAAAATATAAGAAAAGATCGAAACCCTTTGATATTTTTAGAATTAGCAGGATTCTTGAGAGTCCCAGAGGAAGTGCTCTTTTAGTTGGTGTAGGAGGATCTGGCAAGCAATCGCTGTCCAGACTCGCTGCATTTATATCCAGCTTGGAAGTATTTCAAATACAACTTAAGAAAGGTTATGGAGTATCTGATTTAAAGGTAAGTACCACGAATTATGTATATTTTTTTACTGTGGTAATACAACTTGAGACTTATACTTTTATTGTGGCACTATAATCTGTACTTGAGACTGTGTAAGCCTATAAATAAAAAATAAGTATATTCAAAATTTAAAATGTATACAGATCATCATAGGCCTTTTCCCAAAATCGCCACTGCGCTCTATTCTCGGCTTGCCGTAGCCAGTTTCTGCCTGCTGCATTTCACAGATCAACATCCCACCTGGCCGGATGGCGTCCTACACTACATTTTTCGAACCGCGGTCTCCACTCCAGAACTTACTTGCTGCACCGAACGCTCGTTTGTCGGCAGACATGACTAGCTCCTAGCCACCTCAGCATGCTAATCTTTTGAGCTACTCTTATATTGGTGATCTTAATTCTTTATAGGATAGTTTCATTTCCGTACCTATCCTTCAAAGAAACTTCGAGCATAGCTCGCTCCATAGCGCGTTGAGCGACTTTGAGCTGGTGGACCACCCGCATTGTAAGTGTCTAGGTCTCAGCTCCGTATGTCATAACGGGTAGGACGCATTGGTTGAAAACTTAAAAATACTCGTAATGATCCAACACGAATTTACTTTTTAATTACATTACATTACGTGATAATTCATTTGTATCCGTTGGTGACGGTAAAATATCCAGAAGAATATTTTCCAAATAACCTGTGAAACCTGTATAAGTTATGTCCAATCTATAGTATTAAATCCGGTCATAATATTTCTTCTTTTTCAGCATGAACTGTCCGGACTGTACATTAAAACCGGTCTTAAAAATGTTGGCATAATGTTTTTAATGACAGATGCTCAAGTAGCCAATGAACAATTTTTAGTACTTATTAATGACTTATTAGCTTCGGGAGAAGTAGCTGATTTATTTCCTGATGACGAAGTTGAGAATATCATAGCTGGCGTTAGGAATGAGGTAGGATAAAAATTGGAGCTTTGAAAACAAGCAGTTATGCTATAGTAAATTAGTCGTAATTAAATTTAGTAATCATTGTAGATAGCAAGATCTTTGTATTCAAACTCATTTACTTTTTTTTGTAGGTCAAAGGAGCAGGTTTGCCGGATACAAGAGAAATCTGCTGGAAGTTTTTCATAGACAGAGTGCGTAAACAGTTAAAAGTGGTATTATGTTTCTCGCCGGTTGGATCTACTTTAAGGGTACGCTCAAGAAAGTTCCCGGCGCTAATTAATTGTACATCAATTAATTGGTTCCACGAATGGCCACAGGAAGCTTTGGTCTCCGTTTCTATGAGATTTTTGGAAGAACTGCACGTGTTGCCCGTGAGTGTACTTAAAATACTTGTCAATGAAAAACACTTGTTTTACATGATAATAACTTTATTATTATTTTTTTAGATTGCGCTTAGAGACTCTGTATCTAGATATATGGCATACGTACATACTTCTGTCAACACGATATCAAAAGCTTACTTGTCTAATGAGAGAAGATATAACTATACGACTCCTAAGAGTTACTTAGAGCAGATCAGTTTGTATGCGAAACTGGTTAACAATAAAACTGACGAACTTCGTGCAAAAATATTAAGGTATGCGATAATTGTTGTAATATGTATTATATGACAAGGTTAAGTTATCTTAAAATATTATAATACTAAGCTAATTAACTTATTCTTCAGATTAGAAAATGGTCTAGAAAAATTACGCAGTACAGCTTCACAAGTAGACGAATTAAAAGCAAAATTAGCAGTTCAAGAAGTAGAACTGCAACAGAAGAACGAGGCTGCTGACAAACTTATCGAAATGGTTGGCATTGAAACTGCAAAAGTACAAAGTGAAAAAGCACTAGGTATGATAACAATACCTTTTTCTATTCATTCGCTTTTTAAAAAGCTAAAACCGAAGTATTTAAAATAATTTGTGTAACTTTGTGAGTTATATCCTTTATTCATTTAGCCGATGAGGAAGAAGAGAAAGTAGCAGTGATTGCGGAAGAAGTCTCTAAAAAGCAAAAAGATTGCGAGGAAGATCTTATAAAAGCTGAGCCTGCACTTGTAGCAGCTCAAGAGGCTTTGAATACATTAAACAAAGCTAATCTTACTGAGCTAAAATCTTTTGGATCTCCACCTGGAGTTGTGACAAATGTCACTGCTGCTGTTATGGTTTTGTTGGCCCCCGGTGGAAAAATACCGAAAGATAGGAGTTGGAAAGCTGCTAAGGTAACTTATAAAATACACTGAAGTTGTATATGCGTAAACTTTTATTACTTTTGGATAATCTAATTATACCTATTATAATATTGTACATTTCAGATAATGATGGCAAAAGTAGATTTGTTTTTGGAATCGCTAGTCAATTATGACAAAGAAAATATCCATCCTGATGTAATAAAAGCCATTCAGCCTTACCTTAAGGATTCTGAATTTGAACCAGGTTTGAATTTCTAAAATTTAAGCGATATATTATTTTCCGAACAACTTTATAGCTGTTCGATGTTAGATTGGATCAATGATTAAAACAGTGTTTTTACTTTTGAGAAAAATTATAAAAATGTGTTTTTATGCTTTTACTTATGACATTCTTTTTTAACAGAATTTGTTAGGTCCAAATCAGCAGCCGCGGCCGGTCTGTGTGCGTGGGTTATAAACATAATCAAGTTCTATGAGGTGTTCTGCGACGTAGAGCCTAAGAGAAAAGCTTTGGCCGCAGCCAACGCTGAATTAGCTGCAGCTACTGAGAAGCTTAAATGTATTAAATCTAAAGTTGCTGTGAGTATTAAACGTACATACATTGCATATTTTGAAACATATTAAAAAACGAAATATGTACAATGAAGAATTTATCAGTGATATTTAGTAACTATATTAATAGTGCGCATATGTGTTTGAAATTTATTAGGATTACATTAAAACAACATTTTTATTCTGTAGTCTCTAGAGGAACAATTAGCAACTTTGACGGCAGACTTTGAAAAAGCTACAGCAGAGAAACTAAAATGCCAACAAGAAGCTGATGCCACTAACAGGACGATTCAGTTAGCTAACCGATTAGTTAATGGATTGGCCAGTGAAAACGTAAGATGGGCTGAAGCGGTGTCCAGGTAAATTGTCAGATCGAAATTGCAAATGTAGTAGCTGTAGTGTTAAAACTTGTGCGGTTTAAGTTTAAATATCACCTGCTATAACGGTGAAGGAAAATATCGTGAGGGTTTGCAGACCTTAGCACTTGGCCAGCGCCGTAGACTATTTCCCTATCATTCTGATAAGAGACCCGTGTTCCCAAAATGGAACAATAAAAAAAAAATAACAGGCGCGGCCGTACAGTTTTTATGTTGCTATTGATATTAATTTGGTAAAAATTTTGTTTTAAAAATAACCTATTGCAATAAATAACCTAGTAGTATTTTTCAGTTTCATGCAACAGAGTACAACGTTACCAGGCGATGTTCTTCTAGTGTGCGCTTTTATATCTTATGTGGGATGTTTCACTAAGTTGTATCGGATGGACCTACTGCATAAAAATTGGTTGACTTTCTTGAAAACGCTCGAGGTATAAAAGTTGATAATTATTATCTTTTTACGACAATTTTGTACTGCAATTTACATCAATGTTCAGAAAGTAACGGGCATGTGTCCAATTTCATTGTTTTGTATTGTAGAAAATCATAGACAGATTATTTTCATTTAATTTTTAGCCTCCGATACCAATAACTGAAGGGCTAGATCCACTAACGATGTTGACAGATGATACAACTATAGCTATGTGGCAAAATGAGGGCCTACCATCAGACAGAATGAGTACCGAAAATGCCACTATCTTGTCTAATTCCGATAGATGGCCACTTATGATCGATCCACAGGTTTGTCTTTTTAACGTACTTATTAGATATTAAATGGCTATGATAACATTAAGTCTCAATATTTATCTTTTTCGCACGCTTTGTGCGTACGTACGAGCCTCGTACAAGCAAGCCCGCAGGGTTCGTTCAGACTATGCTGGTCGGCGTGTATTCCATAACAAGCATAAAGCGCCCCGAAAATATGTTGACCTTTTTTGACCTCGGTGTTGACCTCGTCTTTTTTCCTCGTTTATAAAATTTCATTATTTCAGTTGCAAGGCGTCAAATGGATAAAACAAAAATATGGGGATTCTCTGCGAGTTATACGTCTGGGTCAGAAAGGTTACTTGGACACCATTGAAAAGGCTATAATAAAAGGAGAAACGGTGTTGTTAGAAAATATTGGTGAAACGGTTGATCCTGTGTTAGATCCACTTCTTGGACGTAATCTAATTAAGAAAGGGAGGTAAGGATCACAATATTTGTGTATTGCTAATCTGTAAAAGTTCCTATTATCATTTAATAAAGTAATTATTTCGTGATGATATAATAACAATAATAATAATTTTTCGATAGGATCCAATTTAGAATTCTTTTTTATATCACGATTAAGAAAATAAAACTTTTATAACTTAAACATTAATTCCAGGGCTATTAAAATAGGTGACAAAGAAGTTGAATATAGTCCAAACTTTAGATTGATTCTTCACACAAAACTAGCAAATCCCCATTACAAACCGGAAATGCAAGCTCAAACTACTTTAGTTAACTTTACAGTAACTAGAGATGGCTTGGAAGACCAGCTATTAGCTGAAGTAGTAAAAGCAGAAAGGCCAGATCTGGAAGAATTGAAAGCTGAATTGACGAAACAACAAAATGAATTTAAGATTCAATTGAAGAAACTTGAAGATGATTTACTGTCTCGTCTGTCTTCAGCTGGAAAAAATATATTGGGAGATACTGCTTTGGTAGAGAATTTGGAGACCACTAAAAAAACTGCAGCTGACATCGAAAGAAAAGTGCGTAAATGAGTAGTTTAATTCGTAAAAGTTATTCAGCAGTGTTTTTACCTGGAATACACGTATTTGATTGTTTGCTAGTTTGAGGAGTTTCCTGAATACAAAATCTTGTGGGTATTAATGGCTATAATAATAATTACTCTAAGTCTATTGTATCTTTCAGGTAGCAGAAGCAAAGGTGACATCTCATCAAATAGATCAAGCTCGTGAGTTTTATCGACCAGCTGCGGCCCGAGCATCTTTATTGTATTTCATTTTGAACGACTTGAATACTATTAATCCCATATACCAGTTCTCGCTGAAGGTATTCCAATTATAGTTATTCATTTTAAATTGATTTATCCTTGGAATAATGCAAATGAAAATAATAACATGTACAGATTTTTCTAACTTGTCGATATCTCCGGACTCAAGCTTCATAATGTTTTTAGATTAGCTTATTACGAGTATCATGCAGCTAAACCCATTTAATTCGTCACTCTCACTACAACTCTTTTTAAAAACAGAAGTACGAGTACTATGAATGTACTGATTATTAAATCAAAATATTTTGTCTTAGTATTTAATTGGAATAATTTTAAATTTAAGGCTTTCAGCGTGGTATTTCAAAAAGCAATATCCAAAGCTGAGGAGGCAGAAGAAGTAAGTCAAAGAATCAAGAATCTCATAGATTGTATCAGCTACTCAGTGTTTCAGTACACGTCACGGGGATTATTCGAATGCGACAAACTAATATTCGCATCGCAGATGACGTTCCAGGTAACCTTACATCTTGTTTATTATGTTTCAAACGAGCACACAAATCACCTGATACTAAATGAACACTACAAAAACATTTATAAATTTAAATTGGACGGTATCTTAATAAACGAGCAATCGCTACATGTTTTTTTAGCTTCGAGGATGACATTGGACAGCTTAATGTTTCGTAAACTTCATCGTAGTGTATTAATGTTTTATTTTACCAAATACATATTATGTTACTGAGTCGTAGTGGACATGGTGGTCGTTGGATTCTCTTTTCAAAATGATGAGGTTTAAGGACTTGGTCTCAGCGTTGTCTAAGTGTGGGTTCATATACTTTAATAAAGACTTGAAGAACAGCATGGTGCATTTTCAAACAAGTGGAATTAATTTTAAGAGCTTGTTAATGATATCCTAGGTTTTTTCTCAATACGAGTATAGTCACGTATCATCACGCCTGTAATTCCCGAAGAGGTATGCAGAGGAATGTAAAACACTCCCACGTTTCACCAGTTACGTTCACGTCCCACTATTGAATAGGTGGTGTGCCTATTGCTATGCATCGGGCAAATTTCCAGACTCCGAGCAACTACTAGAAAATTTAAATTAGAAAAATTTAGTAGTGCCCGACCCGGGAATCGAACCCAGGACCTGCCGTTCGGCAGTCGCACTTGCAACCAACACGACCAACGAGGTAGTCACCGAGTAAAGTAAGTAAGTAAGTAAAATAGTCACAATTTTGTTTGCGTAGATATAAATATCTTTGTAGGTTCATTTCTGTTAGGGAAATTAAAATATCTACGTATGTTTTTATTGATAAAGTTAATATATTCGTCAAGGATCTCAAAGGTTAAAATTCGAACACTGAAAGTGACTTTGGCATCCTTTCAATACTTGTTGAACGTGATTATAAACCCATAAAGATGCTATGTTTTTAGCATTTCAACCATTCGCAGGACGTCAAATTTGATACAGCTATAAATTTGTTCTACTATATGGATAATTTTTTGCATATTTTTTGAACAATATTAAAATACGTTTTAGCTGAATATCAAATCTCAATGATGCCATGATTTGAATATATTTTGGTGTAGCTACTACGGCAGAGGTTAAAATATACCTCATTGTATGTATATATCGCTTAGAAAAATATAATTCAATACAGATTCGATCGATCTCCATGTTCTCGATTCTCCATGTCGGCGGAGGCCACTCGTTAATTTCCTTTGCTTGCTATTTCCTTCAATTAAAATAAATTCTTAATGAAATATCAACTATTTCGTAGTAAACGCGTATTATAGGTATATACCTACATATAAACTGCACAAAAATTGTATTAAAACACTATACATAAAAATAGTGTTTACGATGTCTGAACGGTATTTTCGCCAGTAAAAGATTTGAGTAACTTTCACATCACGTATTGTCATGTTTGATTTACAGGTGCTATTAATGAGTGAGGAAGTCTCGCCAATAGAACTAGACTTCTTCCTGCGTTTTCCAATCAAACCGCATGTTACTAGTCCAGTTGATTTTCTCTCTAATCAGAGCTGGGGCGGCATCTGTTCTTTGGCTAGTAAAGATGAATTTAGGAACCTTGATAGGGACATAGAGACTTCGCCTAAGAGATGGAAGAAAATAGTAGAATTAGAATGTCCTGAAAGAGAAAAATTTCCACAAGTAAGCGATAAACGAATAACGATGTTACTGCTATTGTTTATTAAATCTTTAATGATAATTTCCGAATTCGTAATACCCTTAATACGAATAAAATATGACATATTGTATAATTTGGTATTATACGATCATTACAGGAATGGAAAAATAAGACTGCTTTACAAAGATTATGCATGCTGAGGGCATTAAGACCAGACAGAATGACTTATGCAGTTGCGTAAGTATAAATAATTTGATGAAATATTTATTTAAGCGGGATTAAGCGTATTTTCTTTCTGATGATAACTATGGAATAAAGTTCGAAATTTAAATTTTATATTCATTATTTTGCCTACAGTGTTTTTAGATAGATTTTAGTACCAAAACGATCTGGTTTGCTTTTAAAATTAAGCAGGGCAAACGTGCTCGAGGCTGTTCTATGTTATAATTTCATGATATTAATCTAATTTTACTTCTAATTTTACTATTTTCATTTGAATCCCTTTCAGGGATCCATTTACGAGTTCTTTAGTGGATCCACAGACAATATAGAAGTGTTTTTTTAAATACAATAGTTTATAGTACGTGATGGACGGCAGAATGAAACACAGGACCACAGGACAGAATTACTCCTCTATAACTTGGCGTCAAGTATAATCCAGCGCGAAGTTTAATGGGCCAGCGAAGATAAAAATTTATCTAG
>DWFO01004473.1:0-11333 GCA_018246595.1 Mimoniades nurscia nurscia
GAAGGGAGGTGGTGACGCTCTAAGCATACCACTGCGACCGCTCGCAGTGGTTATGTGGGACTCAGGGGAGAATCCCGAGCCTACCCACTAAACACCACGTAGGGGTTGGCTTCAAACATCGGATGCGTCCCCCTCTTGGGTGGTTGAGGGGGTGCTAAGGTTCCCTTCAGTAAAACGACCCAAAATATGTATACTTGATCAAGACGAAACTTTCATTGTTTTCATTCAAACTGACAGATCTGCGATATACGAGTATGTATATTACACAAGAAAACGAGGATAAAAAATACAGACTTCTAATATACATTACGTATGAAAAAATATACATATGATGTGATAGTTATTTATTTCTTAAAGACTATAGAGACTTATCACTACAGAGAGTTACCACTTTAGAGACTTATTACTATAAAGTATTATCACTTTAGGAACATTCATGTAAAATTTTCATTATAAAGGCGTTGAATAAGCCTTCTTGCAAACAGAAAAACTAATAAAATTCTCTAATCTTTATAAAAAAAACTATTTGAAAGTTTGTGTTCTAGTTAGTTTTACTTTGAATTTTTTTTAGTGATACAGAAAAACAGACTTGAAGGATCAAATATAGCATGTCCCATTTACCATTGTGTTATTATATGAACGATCTCAAGATCGTATCGGGCATGCTCTTAGATAAATAATTGATAATATTAATGAACTTAAGTGGAAGATTGATTAAGAATAAGTGTTTGTAAATACTCATTTATCACCTAAGATTGTGCCCCGTTTTCTAGCGCAACTCTTATAAACAATTAAAATAGAACACTTCTGGCAAATTTTCTCTTGTATCATCCGTCATCATCATCAACCTTTTGTAATCCAGTCCAGACACAGGCCTCCCCTAAGGGGTTATGACTATAATCGGGTTGCCCCCATGCGGGTTGAGGATATTACCTTCAGCTAGCGATCCCAAGAAGCACGATATGTGTGACCGCATATTGTCGTGGTAATCGGAGGGTGTCAGATGAAGCATTATACCTCTCTTGAGAAAGGGCTCGTAAGCAGAGTACCAATGCGTTCCATGGGAGATCCCGCAATCCTCCTTAGCACACAGGAAGATCCCCCAGGAGGTTTTAACCGGAGTGATACCGGGTAGTTTTTGATAGTTTCCCCATGTAAGCAAAAAACAGGATACTCATTAAGCATATCATGTTACTTCTTCATTTGATCATGATAATTCCATATTCCACGAGGCGTATAAGATAACTGATGAAAAGTTTGAAATAAGCCTCTGCTTACCATTCGGGAAAATGCAGGAACGATATTATAATCTTTGAAACACAAACTTGAAAATGGAATGATACAGAAATTCCCGAGTACATCAATAAGTATCCGACTCAAGATGCTTTCATACGAACAAGACGTAATTCCTTCGCTTTGTATCTCGAGTGGCTTTGGTCCTTAAACTTTGTTAACGATTCATCATAACATTAAACACTAAAGAACTTGACTAGACTGCTTCGTTGGTTGAGTGATTGCAAACACGACCGCCGATCAAGACGTCTTGGGTTCAAATTCCAGATCGCGTATTATTGGATTTTTCTAACTTGTAGAAATATCTAGTAATGGCCCATTTGTGCCCACCATACACTGGGCATTAAGCTCTCCCCTTGTTACATAGTGGAATACAAACTTATCTAGTGAAACCTACGAGTGTACTTATCTCCTTACTTCTTTGAATTACAGGCGGTTTACTAGAGAACTAAGCCGAAATGACCCTTTGCTCGTGAAAACATACTGATTAAAGATTAACTTTATAATCGTTATTTACTGTAGTTGCAACGTTACCATCAATATGTTGCAAGTATTGTGACAGAAAACAAAAAATTGAAAACATAAAAGTACTTGCTTTGAGCAGTGCCTAAGTTGGCAACAGATTGCCGTGTATGTAATTTGTATCAACGCTACGTGGAAAACGGCTAGGTGTAATGACGACCTGGGGACGACTTCAAATAATAACTGTCTAAATACCAATAGCGGAGGCCTATGTCCAAAAATGGACTAAATCAGGCTAATGGAAACGTTAATGAGAGAAATGTATTTGATGTCACTGCCACCTAATATCCCTGTAAACATCTTGACGTTGAAATTGTCTGTGACTTTGCGCAAATTCTTAATTAAACAGACAAAATACTCAACATTTTTTACGTCGAATGATCTTTGAGCAAAATTAAAAAGCGAATTCGTTCGTTCTTCTGTAATTATTCATTATTTTACCTGTAAAATCACAATTGCTGTACTACATAATAGTGAAAGATGAAAAGCTAAAATAATTTTATTATTATACATGTAAATATTATCACGCCATGTCCCTTACGGAGTAGGCAGAGGGCACCAAGTGCCAAATATCTCTATGCTTACCGACCAACAGGATAAATACATATTAACATTAGATATTCTAAAACACATCTGTATGTCAGTTACATTGCCACGACATAATCGCTGAATGAATTTCGAACAAAATTTTCTTCGAAAATAGTTTTGTACAATTTTTCTTAGACTTTCGCTAAAATTACTAAATAAGAGGCGATTGTGTAGAAGGTAAATTAAATGTTTAGGACCCGTTCGATGTTCACCTAACAAAAACATATATATGTATGTGTATATATCACCTAATACTCATTGTTTATGTGAGTGAGTTACATATGTATTCGTTATTATTAATATTATCAGTGGGAAATCAACACACGAGCGACGCCTCTTGTAATTAATAGTAATTAACAGAGTGATGTAGTCTATAAAAGGAACCACCTTTATCAGCTCTTGCCATCTGCTGAAGGTGTTTGTAAACTACAACACCTATTATCAATAGTCAGCAATTGAAATATTAAAGACACACGAATATGTTTCGATATATTTTAATCGCTGTACTCGCTTACTCGTCGTGGATCGAGGGTGAGTAATATAATTATTAATATATTTTTGCAATTAAATCCCTTTAATTATTCTGTGTAAATGAGCATTTATGTGCACCATTTTATGATGGTAGAACCCTCTGTGGTTCAACTCCGGCGCCACCGGCGCCACCATCGCCACACCTATTTCTGCCTTATAACAGCAGCGTTAAGCGCTGCTGTGTTCTGGTTTGGAGGGTGTGGTAAGGGAGACATACTTTTTCGAGGCATTCTACCTTAGTCCTCAGACCTCAGATAGGAATCTAATCTTATCTTGGGTTCATTACAAATGTCCATGGGCCGCAGTAACCATTTACCATAAGGTGGACTGCATGCTCGTCTGCTACTTCCATATTATAGAAAAAAAATTATAGTCGAACTGATAGAACAGTTTAATGTATAACACATAGTGCTTAAATAATATTTTATGTATAATATTGATGTAACTTTTGGCAGAGTATTGCAAGGCAAGACTGCCTTGAGATGGAGCGGTTTTGGGTTCAAACTCCGGGTCGGGCATTATTAGATTTTTCTTAAATTTTCTCTTATACGTTTCTAGTGGTGGCTCGAACGTTGAATTCGTATCCGGTATATTATTATGTCAATAGATTTACTTTCTATTCTATAGTGTGACGTATGCTGCATAGAACTGCCTACCTCTTCGACGAATACAGGCATGACGTTACGTTTTCTAATATACTTTGATCCTGAAAAAAAGGTTTACAACAAAATACATATACATATACGAGTATATAACTGTAAATATTATGTACGTGTCCCGAACCACAGCTGCTATGGCGCGGATGAAACCAAATACATTTCAGCCACATTTCTCATTTTGCTCCGTAGCTTAATTGGATTAAACGTATTTGTATGCAACCCGCTGCAGAGTTCCGCACAACTACAATCATATCAATGTATAATCAAAGTACAATTTATTTTTCTTTATGTCTTAAAATATCTTCACACAGAGCCATCTAATACCAAACTAGAGTCATCACGATCATCATCAGTCTATTACAGCCAATTGCTGGGACATAAGCCTTCTCTGAAGGATCCTCATAATTCCCATGCTAGGCACATGGGCTGGGTATCGATGAGCGCAGCTTTTGGGCAGCATCGCCTTGGCTGCTGCCCATAGGCTGCCTGGGCATTTAGCTGTGCCTAGGCAGACAGCATCATACCGCGATCTGCCCGCGCCTGGCTTAATGGGCTCTTAGATACTCTGTATCAGTAAGGGGTCGGAGAATATATACTTACTTCGCCGAAAACAACAAACATTTATTTCGATTGAGGTTAGAATTCACCACTCCCGGCTTAACAGTAGGCTACCATGAAACCACCGGTCCAGTATTGAAATAAAGCCTGTAATATTACTTGCAATATAAATATTATGCTCATTTAATATTAGTTGATAATAGGACTTTTAATATTTAATCGTTCACTTAGTAACAGTATTCGCAGTATTTAATGTTAGTCTCAGATACTGTTGCTCTTGACGGTTGATATGTTAACTTATATCTACGCGTGTACAATAACAACCAACAACCACAAACTTCAGACTGAAACAAGAATTGTTTCAGCTACAATTACTTCATGTTAAACATAAATGTAGCGGTAACACTGCAAAACGCTTTTGTATGCATATTATTATCTTGAAAATAGATAGGTACATAGAAAAAAAAATGGTTTAATTCAACGTATTAACAATTTCAAAGTGATCTCAATTTCATTTAAACTGTACGGGATCCTAAGGATTAATTTAATCTGGCAATACATCGTTAATTTTTTTAATAACCTTGCTTTAGTCATTGGACCTGTCCACAGCTGGGTATAAATAGAGTTAATGGTGTGCCCTTATTCGTACTAATAAAACCCCACAGTGAAGCAAAGGAGCGTACCGTCCGTGAACCCTTTGATAAACAGGGCTTCGCTCGACACGGGGCTTATAAAATACAGTTCCATACAATACAGTACAATATAAAATTCAGTTCCTTTTTTTCAGCTTATAACTAGCCATCTGTTCTTCATTCGTCTGCTGTGAAAAATTCAGTACATATACATTTTGTATTAGTAATTGTGTTCATAAAGTCTTATACACTAAAACAATCTAAACCGTAAACTGTATTCTACGCCATATCTGATATACGAGTAGTTAACAATATATCAATTATCATAGCAGTGAAATTAAGCAGTAAATCAATAAAAGCTTTGACACTTTTTCATGTGAATAAAGCGGCACATGAGAAGCCAGCAATCGGAAGCCGTTTTTTAATATATCTTGCAACCTACAATTAAAATCGTACTGTCGGAATATACTATTGTAATCAGTTTTGTTAATATAAGAATTTAACAAGACTAATATAGTTATAAGATTAATAATACAGTCGCCTACACTGAGTTAGTACAAATTATATTCGTAGTTGGTTAAGGACGCACAGCTGTTCCCGACCACACAATACTGACCGAAAATAACAATTTTCAATGACCACGATTTAAACTGTCATTATCATTTTTACAGGGTCTTTACTTCCACAAACGGTTTTCCCATACAATTATTCCCCTCGAATCGTCGGCGGGGAAGATGCGCCTGACGGAAGGGTGCCACACCAGGCGTCCCTGAGGACCATATTTAATTCACATTTCTGCGGTGGCTCCATTATAAGTGACAAATGGGTACTAACAGCGGCTCATTGCACTATTGGGTATGTCGCTAACTGAACTACTTACAATGACTCTCGTCATTTACACCGCATTGGATGAGTGATTACAAGCGAGAATATTGATCTCGAGGTCCCGGGTTCGAACTCCGGGTCGGGCAGTATGATTAACTTGAAAGTCCTAGCGAAGCTCGGTGTCTGGATTGGCGCCCGGTATATGGCAATAGGCTCGCCCCAGCTTTTCCATAGTGAAACGTAAAACGTTAGTGGTGAAACGTACGAGTGTACGTTTGCCTACGTCTTCGAGGATTACAGGCATGATGTTACATATCATATATGATACATACACAATTCTATGCTTATTATACAATGTAATAATTATGCTAGCATAATGTGAATTTATATTTATTCAGTCTGCATTTCAATTTTAATTTAGAAATGGTACCGACCAGAAACAATATATTCAGAACTAAAGTTCTGAGCATAATTTGTTAATTAATTTTATAACAGCATTCCCAATAGTTCTATATATTAAGCAATCGGCAAAGGTATTACAAAATTTATTTCTACCAGTATCATGTATTAATCAAATGGATTTGAATATCAAAAAGCGAAGTACCTACCTTATATAAGTTAACATAAAAATATCGTATTATTTTATGTAAAATATCAAATAACGAGTACGTTACCCAATACGTTATAGTCCAACTGTCTCCAGTTACAAGGAACAAGCATTTTCCTTGAAGTATGCAACAGATAGGGTTGCCAATGTCCAATGAAAAATGGTAATATATGGTAAATACAACACGCGAAATTATTTTTCATAATGGTGATGGATTAGTTTTCGTTTGTAAAATCGTATTTAATTACGTAATATGGTAATTCGCTACCTTGTGAGGCAAATTGATCCAGGATATGAGTGAAGTGAATTGTACATTTCTCCATTGTCTTAACTTTTCCGAATGTGACACTGGCCCATACAAATGTTGGCAGCCCTAGCTATTGTAATCTCGGAGTATTGAATTAACAGTTATGTTATATATTTATTAATTATTAATTAATGTTAATATTATTAATTCATGTTATATATTTTTTGCTTATTAGATATAAAGTTACGAACAAAAATACTTGGCAACCCTAGAGCTATTACTATTGTCTTTGAAATTAAATTGGCTTAGATATTAAATATTAAATTGGATTTTCTATTGGTATATCTGCCTACCCTTACCCTGAAACCACATTGCAGATCTGTAAAGGAAGCAGTATTAAATCTTGAGGCAGTTATTGTAAATAATCATTTCATATTGTCATTTCAGTTACAGCATTTGGACCATGAAAGTTGTAGTTGGAACGAACAGACTCCAAAGCGGAGGCGACTCGCACTCAGTGGAGTCCATCGTCATCCACGAGAGTTACAACAGTGTGTTGATTGTGTACGACGTGAGCGTGGTCAGAGTGTCCAAGCCGTTCGTGTTCGGTGACAGAATCAAGCCCATCCCGCTAGCCGACCAGAACACTGGCGCTGACGCTTCGCTATTCTTGACCGGGTGGGGAAGATTATCGGTAAGTATATTTGTGAGACAGAGTGTTCTCATGATGAATTCTTTGCATACATACATATCTTCACTCCAGGTCTCTCACGGGGTAGACAGAGAACACTTACAGACCTGCCCCGGTTCAACTATATTCATCACTTAATTACTTCTATAATTATTTATGATAAGAGATTTGCTGCAAGAATTGTCATTAAGGCAAAGAACTATTTTTTCTACGAAATAAAAAAAAGGATTGTATTTTTTCCATGCAGACCTTATATACATGATTGTAATGTGTATCCTTTTATAGATCTACTGTTAAACATGGACCTAAATGAAATTGTTCCTTAGCGTATTGACCAAGATCTTTTCATGTTTCCTTATTCTCTTTATGCCGTTTATGTCTACAATATGTAGGTAACATGTATGTAATATTAATATTACATATTAATATGTAATATTGTTATTATTTAGCTTACGTTTTACGCTTACGTATAGTCTTATAAGCGTATTGTAATTTTTAAGAAGATTGTTCATAGTTCATTCAGTCCACATTGGATCACATTTTGTATAGACTTATTTTGTTCTAGTATCCCGGCTACTTGCCCGACAAACTGCAAATGATCTCCCTGAGATCGCTGAGCGTGGATGATTGCCAGAAAAGATACATGAGCATCAATCCAGTGTACGATAGCCAGATTTGCTCGCTCACTAAGAACGGAGAAGGTGCATGTCATGTGAGTAGATGGACTGTCATTGCTACAAACCGAATTTACCTCTTCAACATAACTAGTATTACCCGGAACTAGTACTCAGACAAGTGTAGTCCACTCTTACGTTTCACCAGTTATGTTATACTCATCAACGTGAAACAGGGCGTAAACCTATTACCATAAACCGGGTATAAATGCAGACTGTGTTACTAATAAGCATTTCAAATTAGAAAAACCCAATAGTAATTTGCCCGACCCGGATATCGAACCCAAGACCTCATGCTCAGGAGTCGCGCTTATAACCACTACGGCAACTTGGCAGTCAATTTAACTTATACTTTGGTTACTTAAATCCTAATACTAATGTTCATTTTTGTCAACAGTTTTTTTTTGTCGTCGCATATTTCAAATACCATATACATATATATTTTGAATACATATTGTTTGATCTGAACAGACTTCTGTAGTAATAATATATTTAGTCGAATAGTTCCTCATCATCATCAATCATCAATCATTTGCTCCTCAAAAATAATACGAGTAAATGAAATGAATCATAACGAAATAAATTAAATACTAAAATAGTGTTATTAAGAATGGTAGGTATATAAAATCTAAAAGAACATAATTATCTCCAACGAAAAATAAATTATCTTCTATAAGAAATTTTTTTCAATTTTATATTGTGATAACATCAGTACTTCGGTACTCTTATGAATAGATTCAAACAAAATATATTGTCTGTAAGAAAAAGCGCAACAGAGACCTATGTACATATTAATCAAATAATTGATTTTAAACACGCGTAAAACTTTTCGTAGTTAATATATAATTTACATATAAAAGTGAGTATATAACATATACATATAAGTACGTATATCCACAATACATATAGATATATAACCAGAATCTACTACCAGTGTATTAGGAACTTCTCTGGTGTTCGACAATCATTTTTAATGTCCGTCTTATTTACATAAATTATTTCCATATATACATAAATTTGGTTAACTGCTGCCTAAATGGTGTGTTTTTGAATTGCAGGGCGACTCAGGCGGTCCTCTAGTCGAAAACGGCAAGGTCGTTGGCATAGTGTCGTGGGGTGTGCCGTGCGCGAGGGGCTACCCAGACGTGTACACTAGGGTGTACTCTTACAGAGACTGGATCAAGAGCAAAATTGGAAGTACCTTTGCTGAAAGCTATGACAATAAGGACCTCGAAGAAGACTCTGGGGTCCTTGTACAAAACTGAAAATTATATCAACGTGCATCTAGCAATATAAAGAATGATAGTGAACTCTTATATTACGTATAATTTGTAATAGAACACATTACAATACAATATAATCGTGTATTTTCGTATAATATCCGTACAAAAGGTGTCACATATAAGATTATATTTGTAAAAATCCCATATAATAAATAAACATTATATTTAAAATGATATTGCAATTATTTCATTTGAATTGTGAACTTTTATTATTTGTAACTATCTATGAAAAGAAATCTAAAGAAATTTAAAAAATCCCATGGTGCCCGGATCCAACACGACGAAAGAAGTAGTCAATATATTTATCACCATCCATATATTTACGGTGTAAAACAATATAAAATTTACAAACGATTTAAATGTATTAAAAAAATCCGCATTCCCAGTACTTAAGATGAACTGATAAAAATACTAAACTTCTCTGAGCAAATTAAGTTTCAATGGTGAACATCAACGGAACAGCTCCGACGGGACACAAACAACATTAACCTGAAACTAACGGAGAAGTGGGTTAAATGTTACAAAATAAGCAAGTTTAAGAATACGCATTTACGTATAAATACCAGTATTTACTTGTAAATTTATTTACGAGTTTCTCGTACGAGCTCGCTTCCAGTACACTTTTGATTTAAAAAATATTAAAAAAATTCCATTATACTGATAACGAAAAGATTTTCGAATATTATTAATATATACATCCGGTTTACAAAATGTACAATTTTCGAATATATGACATGTCATGTACTGACTTTAAAAGTTTATACAAAAATCTCTTCGAATTAGCGGCGACAGATAATTAAAAATTATACGACATACCATATATAGCGCACTGATCTCAACCCTGACCTGGACCATCTGTAAACCAACTTGACGTCAGAAGCGCCCTTTACAGCGACCTCAAGTTGTTTAACGATATCGAAAATACAATATATGTATCTACAATATATCAGAACAACCACTATGGCTGTGACAGTAAGCATTACAAGGTTGTGGCTGATGCCACTGTATTCGTTTTTACTTTACATCCTTAAATACTACAATGATATGTTTACACCCAAGTCCCTAAAACACCTATCACCTGATCATGCCTGCCCATAGTACTTATCGGTATAGATCAAAGGAAGCGCTTCCGACCCTACACAGCCTATACTCGCTCTAAACGCCCAGACCGCCAACGGGCAGAAGCGTAAGCAGAAAACAGAATACTCTCATTTACTAAAATAAAGCAACGACACTCAAAACAAAGGTCTAATCTGCGGTTACATATTTCAACGATTCATATTAACATTTCCCTAAACATCACCCCTGAAATCCCCAATGAGCTAGACAAAGGAGTACAGTACACTGCCACGTTTCGGGTGTAACGTTTACCCCCTTAGGAGAAGGGTAAGCTTGTTGCTGTACACCGGATACATTCAATCTCCCAGCCACTACTAGAAAATCAAAGTAAGAAAAAACCAATAGTACCGAAACCGGGACTGCAACTCAAGTCCTCTCAATCAGCATTCGCGCTCGCTTTCACTCGACCAACGAGGCAGCCAGTATACTCGTATACACAAATGTTTAATTTAATTTACGTTTGTTTAGCTCACGTGTACAGTCTACAGTTGTAGCATTTGAGATTTACGCAGTTTTAATTAGCAATTTTTTCGTACGTATTGGGGTTGTACGGCTGTGAAGGATACCCATGGTCCCCCTTCGCGGTTGGATTGACACGTTGCTCGAGGTACCCAACTGGACCATTAAATCTAAATTGGACGCAATGACCCACTTGTCTCGTTTACGGCTAATCGATTTCGGAATATGGCTGTGACAATTGATTTGATGGAGAACTTGTTAAATAGACGTCACTGGTAGAGAATATACGAAATTTAATTTAAAAATTGATTTAACAATATATGGGGATCCTACCAATAGGATACGTTTGTTTGTATTTGCAGCTAATGCGTAAAACCAAAGTCTGGATCAGTGTAAACACTACATTCTTGTGTCTCCCTTTTCGGACTTTACAGGCCTGATGATACCTTTGTTTAATACAATGAACACATAAGGATTTCTTTTATTATGGAGCAAGAATCAAGTGAAGTATTGTTCCATACAGTAATGCTATAAAAAAAACGTAACTTCACGCCTGTAATCCCCGAATAGGTAGGCAGAGGAATGCAGAACACTCCCACGTTTCACCGGTTACGTTTACGTCCCACTATGGAATAGGTGGTGAGC
>DWFO01004474.1:0-11331 GCA_018246595.1 Mimoniades nurscia nurscia
GGGGGGGGGGGGGGGGGGTGGAGGGGGGGGGGGGAGGGGGGGAGGGAGAGAGAGAGAGAGGGAGAGAGAGAGAGAGAGAGAGAGAGAGAGAGAGAGAGAGAGAGAGAGCTACAGTGTCACAAAATTTACTACTTAAAAGTAGGTACTGTTTGTAATGAAGGGCAAACAAACTGGCAGTATTCATAAGCGGCAGAAGACATTGGCATTAAAGATGGAATAAGATCATAGAAAGACAGTACTGTTATTGGCAGTCAGTATTACTCGTATTGGCGGTTGTTGGGCAACAATCGGTTTGTTCTAAGTGTCGTCACTTCTTCTTTGGGTGAGTTGTCACGAGATGCTTAGAAGTGAATATATACATTTCATTAGTTATTGTTCTGTTGCCGCAGCACAAACTGCCTAAATTTGGATCAGGTGGTGGACTTTAAAGTGTCCAACCGTATTGAAACGTAGACAATACCGAGTAATCATCAGGAACCGTTACCGAGACCGTTACCAATCAGCCTGCTCGTATTGGTTAGCAATTAGCAACAACAAAGGAGAGCTGTTCATGCTCGTAGGAAATGCCTAGCTCAAGCTGTATTAGCCCGAAATACTCGAGCAGCAAACTATGTATATTTGGCCGCGCGTACTGCATTCCAACATGCGCCGGTATTCCATCACACCGGCAATCCCATTGCGGTGGTTATTCGTAAACTTCAATGTTATTAACGCAGGAACCTTACGATAGACAGAGAATACCGAGTGCACACCAGCCCTACGTACCTTACGTGCTTCTTCTACATTCATCACTCTTTTCCTAATTGTACTTTATTGTTTGGATATTTTGTTAAATGGAACTTTTAATTCCAGAATTGACCATCAATAGTTCGCGACCCTGAATGGTGAGTCGAAGGTTGTGAAAATAACTCCCACACAAGATAAATATTTGTGTATTCCACACCAGTGTTTGTTTTGTGTTTGGGTGTAAAGCTATCCATATAAGTACTTATGTAGAAGTATATATGTACGTAACATGCATGTTTATTAGCTGCCTGGTCATCATAACAAGAGCCTAACCTGGTTATTGGATTGCTTAAAAAATCTTAATCGTAATTTCCTTAACGATGACAGTTTTCTGTACGTACGTAATGTATACATATATAGAAGAGAAATGTGCATCACATCGGAGACCCGCGTTATCCCGGAATGAAGTAATCTTCATTACGGCCGATCCGGGGTCTGGGGCGCGCTCTCTGCTGGATCTGTTTCGGGTGTAATATTGTGAAGGCGAGATGATACAGCGTCCCTTGCCACCAATAATTTTTCATTGAAATGAAACGCATTTTTCTCATAGCCTTTTGTAGCATCATCATCATTTCTTTTAATGTTCCACTGAAGGACACCGGGTTCCTGCTAGAATGAGATGTTTTAAGCTAAAGAAAAATTGCAATTACAATATTATTAAAAATACTTTTCAATGAACTGTGAGTTCATTAAAAAGTATTTAAACTGCGACATTTACAATCGAACGGAACAAGATTTTAAGGCAATTAACCTTCGCATATATTGTACTTTACACATGCATATTTAACTTTACCTCAGTGTATTGTAGGTTTTATTCTATAAGTAACCGTTTTGGCTATTATTTAAAAAGGATTTTTTGGCATTACTGTTATAAAAGTTACAATACTTATACAATATACAATACAATACAAAAGTTATTTAAAGGAATTATTGCAATTTTTATAATATTGACGCCAAAAAATCAATTTTAAATAAATTACTGTTTAAAATGTTTATATTATAAACAAAATGTTTACTTTAAACTTAAAACGTTTTTTCGTGCGTATGAAATAATGTTTTTTTTCTTAAGATCCGTTATCTTTAACTCTCGTGATCCAGGGCTCGTTCGTCTTGGGATTAGCGAGTCTTGTTTCATGCGGAAAAACGCTTCCACGCGTAACGCCTCTTACTCCCTTAATACCCCTTATTGTCTTGCAGACAAATTTATTGAGCTTTATTCGTGCAAATACAGTTTTTTATATCTACCAATTGCACATTTAAAAATAACTTATTGAATTTTCTTATACTTAAATATATAGGTAGGTACACATTACTTACTTAATCAATGCGTTCCTTTTTAAATTGTTGTTACGAGCCCCATGCATGTGATAATGCCGCCAAGGAGACCTCATTATTGGGAGAGCCCTTAAACTTTATTGCTAGTAGGTAATATTCGCGTAACCTCAACGTGATCACCGCATTGTCCATTATCATATTAGTCCTTTTATATGATTCATTTTCTATCATAATAATGCAAAAAAATGTGTACTGATATAATGATGTAATGCTGTTGACCTACCAAATAAATGAATATATTAAGTGCTTGGGTTAAAGGATAAGTTAGACAGTATAAAGAGGAAATAAGTAAGCTCCTGAGTATCTAACACAGTAGTTATGACTTGTTGTCTTATTATCTTTCGTCCAGTATCAATTATTATCATAGAATATTTTGTTTGAATAAGAACGAATTACTGAACAGAATCCTCTGCGGAATATTTCATTATGTGTTACGTTACGCTAGAAGCTCCCGCTATTCGGAAACATCAGCGTCAGCGTCAGTCAGAACACCGGTGATTTGATACGCTGTTGTAGGTATCGATAAAAATGCTTATTTGAATATTAATTGCTCAATAGAATAATATACTACAGGTATTATGTTTTTGTTTGAAACGCTTTCCGTTAAAGAAGCAAGGCGTATTAAAAACTCACTTTTCATATAAAACTATTTGTAGACATAGACTAGAATAAGTTCATTCCTACCATATTCCATTTTGGAACACAATCGTGCGAAAGTCGTGAAGCGATACCAAAATAAAATCCGATAAGCTCGTACACAGTATGCTAGCATTGATTGAAAGATAACGTAACAAATGATTAATGGCATGATCTGTGCGTAGCCGAGGGCCAGATAGTGGAATCCAATCAATTTAGGCAAACATGTTTATCTGTCATGGTGAGCACCGTATCGTACAATCTGGCCACTAACACCCACCGGCCGCGATATGTAGGTATGTGGGTCACTTCTCCACCCGCTGTTCATACACGGTGAACTTTTTTTCTCCACAGTTTAAGATGAATCAATTAGAGTTATAGGACTACACCTGTCGAAAGTTACGACCACATAATTATTATTACGAACACAAATATTGGAAATTTTCATAGTGAAATTATGAAACGAAATTATTTATTTATTTTTAATTTTGTTACTTAAAACTTTTTATTAATAAAATATTAGTCCACTTATCACAGAATACGTCAAATCTTTCATGGACTTTTGTGAAACCCGAGGCGTGTTTGTAAAGAAAAATGTCCTGAATGCGGGCGAACTACTAAAGCTACGCGATAACAAGAGAGGCCCGTCTGTTGTCAATCCGAAAAAACGAGGTTACTGTTGGGCTGGTGACCACGGGTACAAAAACAAAGTCCCATCTGTATTATTCATTGTTTCGATTTTGTATAAAGAATCAAACAGTTAACAGTTGATCAAACATAACTAACAATTAACAGTTGATCAAACATAATATGTACATTTCTGTGCGCTAGCATTGTAACGTGTTTTTAGATCCACGTTTATTTAATAATCGAACGCGTAATTTTGTAACGACGTACGTTGATTCATTGGCCCATTAACGGAACCATTCAAAATAAACCGTTTAATATTCCCCGGGAACGGCGGGAATGGCTCGTAAACGTTCAGAGCGGAAGGTGTAAGCTTTAATGAAATCTCTGAGCTGCTCAAGAGATTACAGATTTCGTCACCGCTTGATGTCATTCTATTAGTACATGTTATAATCTGATCAATTTTATCATAAGTACCTTGGTTGACAATGATATAGAATGAAGATTATTATTAGATTACGATGGCCAAAGGCAATAGGTTCAATACCTAGTCCATAGTGAGCCGTAAACGTAACTGGGGAATTGTGAGAGTTTACTACACTCCTCTGCCTTCCTCTTCGAGTATTACAGGCGTAATGTTACGTATATCTGATTATCACGCTAGTTCTCTTGGCGGGTAGGCGTGACGGGTGTAGAGCTGGCGTGTTTCAGTTACATTTGGCGCTCGATTTATACGAGAGTAGACAGAGTATGAGCACATACATTATGTTCTTATTTACAAGTAATATAAAATAAAGGTAATTATGAAGTAACAGTAAGAAGTCAACTTTGTTTTTGTTTCTATAAGATTCCTGTACTATAAGACGAGTACTACGTGAAGTGACGTAAGAGTATAGTACAAGTGAAGTAGCATACTAGTACTTTAGTATTAGACCAGTATTCTCTGGTGTTTGAACCGCGTAAAATAACAGTAGTGGAAAATATTTTGGTACAACTGTCATCAATAATTACGATGTTCCACCACGTACAGGAGTAAAGGATAATAATAATACCTAGGATGTGATAACAATGTAACGTAATATTTGGATATCAGGGAAAAATTACATGCGTGTTTTCAGCTCATAGTCGCGGATATATCGCAGAGTTACAGTATAATATGAAACCTAAAAGATATCGAGATATCGACACACAAAATTCAGGAACGACACAGAGGCGTCCTCGTAAACCTGGGAATTTAGCAATAAACAAATCGTAACATTTTACGATCTATTGTTGCACTATTTATACTATACATATCACCTCCAGCAGTCGAAATGTTATCCGAACGATAATTAATTGCGATTTTGTAAGCAATAAAATAGAATACAGTTTTCGATTGCATTTGGTTAACTGGTGAATAAACATTTTTATTGTTAAGAAAATATCACATAAACGAGAGATCCGCCTTCAAACGGTAAACTGATTGTTGCGCAGTTTTTATTTTTCCCTGACAAATATAACCTACAAATCTCCAAGGCGATGTGAATAGGCTTTTTCTTGTCAAACGTCGTCTATCTTAACACGCATCTATGGTTCCTCCCACGGGGGATCGCGGCAAAACGCCGAGTCTAACGCATAATAAGAATGTATTGGGACATTAGTATCCGTTGAAGGCAAATTATTATTATATGTCATAATTAGACACGGGATGGGCATATTATAGTATATACTTACACGTTAACATACATACACGCTACAAGTTAAATCTTTGTTTAAATAGCTGTAAATAAAAAATAAAATTAATGAGCATACACAAATTAGTGAAATGTGAGTTGGCAGAGTTTTAAATTATACATAATATGGTATTATTCTTTAATACTTATCTACTTGCGATGAGTGTAAAGGTTTAGTGTTCAATAAAGGGTTGTAGTGCGTAGAATAGGGCGTGGCTAGGCACACTACAATTATCTATATAGACATGATATTGTATGCTAAGGAAATTATATGTAGGTTTACATCCGCTTAAAGGGACCACGTGGCTTGGACATTTAGCAGAAGTTGCAAGTAGCTGGCTAGTACACATGCACTCGACATCATATGTAATTAGTGTGACACTCGGATTGAAAGCCAGAACGAGTGCGAGGGTGGAAGTACCCCAGGGAGCAGCCGGTTTCAAACCATCGTACATTTGACGCTTAAAGATACGATCTTAAGTATGGTTATTGGTTTTTTTATTACTATTACATCATAAACGATCTCTTGCGGACAGAAGATGGGTAGAGCTTCGAGTGCCAAATATTTCTATCTGTATACACAATAATTAAAAAAACGTTCCATTAAACCTGTAATCCTCGAAAAGGTAAGCAGAAGAGTGCAGTACGTTTCCACGTTTCACCTGTTGCGGTTATGTCCCATTATATAACAAGGGGTGAGTCTATTCCCGTATACCAATCCACGAATCTGATCTACGAATAGTATTTTCAAGTTAGAAAACCAAATAGTACCCCACCCGGGGATCGTCGATCACTAATTGCTCTTTAAGATGGGTTATTTAATTATACATATCAAAGATTTCTGATAAGGCTGCTAACAATCATTACGCCTAGCACAGGAGATTTTGTTCTTATATTTTCTTTTTGAGACGATGCCAGTGGTCAACAGTGTAACGACGCATACAACAACCTTTCCGTTCTTTACAATATTGACGTATTTAAAGACACCATTAAATATTGTGCTCTCTGCCTACCCCGCAAGGGACCTGGCGTGAAGATATGTTTGTTTGTTTACCATTAAATATTGGAAGCATCTAATGCCGCAAACATTCTCCTCAGAATGTACTCCACAATAAATCTAAAGGTTACTGATGTTGTAGTCCTATGACTTTTGTCGTATGATTTTTGTCTAATTTTTGTTATTTTTCCCAGATGTCTGTCAATTGGTTTCCGGGTCTCTTACAGACACTTGAATTTTTTATCTTATGTTGTATTAACCTACTCTTGTGGCCATGTTTTTAAATTATGTATTATTCCACTACAGCTCTGTTTATTGTACATTATCACTACCACATACTTTAAATGCTGATTCACATCTGCTATTGGCGAGTACGCTGGAATCTTAACTATTTTGTATTAAACTAATATTAATTGATAAACGTATAAGTTGTTGCTGTGCCATTTAGATAAATAAATAAATAAACTATAAAAAGGATTAAGGCTGATGATGAAACTTTATTCTAAAAGTATAAAAATATATTATTCCGTTGGTTTTCGCAGTAAAAAAAAAATCATTTCTACTCTCTCTAAAGCCGTGATCTGAAGCAGTAATGTCTATTATAATCCGGAATCTTTAAAAGAGCATCAAAGTGTATAAATTGATTGTTTATCCATTAAACAACTTATTGCGTTGACGACTTGTACTAACAAACGCTGGTTATAAATACGATTAACCTCCTCCGCCTCCAGCGGCCTTTCCACGCCAGCATTGCACTCGCAGCAGTGGATGGTTTGGTTACGTTACCCTGATATGGAGCCGTCATTGAAGTTAAATCATCACCAATCACACATCATCATTATTCCGTTAGTCTTCCAGGTGTAGGTTCCTCCTGAGGTGGGCGTTAATAACCTCACTGCTCGAGTGAAGATATCGTTTTGAGGTAAATCTTTCATCGATTAATTCCTGAACTGACTACTAACAATATTTAATTATTGTAACGTTACGATGTTTAATGGAATCGACTGGTTACTACGTTATATTTTATGAGTAATGATAACCTCGTCAGGTGGCCCGCTTGCAGACTAGTCATTTTTTACTATATGAACAAGCTTTAAGAAATGCGTTAAGTAAACACACGATAGTACGAATCAAGGTTACATCAACATAAAATCTATTGATTGTCGATCGCAGCGCGGAGTAACGGATAGCATTGGCACTGGCTCGCGGTTGGCACTGGCCGTGTTGTGCCGACCGCTGAAAAAACAATCCAACCGAGCTGTGTTAGTTCATTGTTGGCCGGAACTGACACGGCAACCGAAATACGATGGGCACGGTCACCATTTGATATATTTGGCTGATCTGTTTGTCCAGTGGTTAGAAACCCTGACTGCTGATATATCCATGATGTTCAAGCGATAGTCCGTACAGGTCGCGACATCTCTAACTTCAGTTAAGAAGTCTCCAGTCTATTTAAAATTGAATATACAAACGTTGTTTTTCAATTAAACAAAGAAAAGTACCGATTGGATCGTTTGTGTGTATAAAACAGTACATCCATATGATAGTACGCGGTTTGGAGAGGGTTCCAGGCGAGGAGATGTAAGCTGAGCCCGCGCGCCGCGGACACGTACGGTCAACACGGAGCGACCGGCTCGAACGGGGCTGGATTAAATAACAAATGTAGTGAAATTACACAGGATTATGTATTCAAACACGTTCGTGATCTGTCGTATTACATTATTGTTCCAGCCCTTGGTGGTACCTACGACGTCATATGGCTAATCACGTATTGTACTGCAGGTATATTAAATGATAATTTTAGTTAAAAACTACAACGTAATTATTTTTTATGTTGCTTATTAAATGTTTTTCACATGTTAAAAGCCAATAATTTCTAAATTCTTATCTATATTTGATTACCAAAATGTTATAAAATAGGGTTATAAATTGAAATTAACATATTTAGAAAATATTACCTAGAATTACAAGAATAGTGTCAGTTCATGTATGAAGAAAGAGAGAGATTAATGCATAAGAACCACGCCAGGCCTGTAAGGATCGAGATATTTGGCATTCGCTGCTTTCTGCATACGTCTTAAGAAATCTGGCATAAACACTCGCAATACCCCCAAAGCTGGCATATTAAATATTTTCCTTGAATAACTCATGTCTAAATCACGACACGTTTGTCTTCAAATATATTTTTTAAAACAATGAAGGAAAATATTCAATATTCATTTTAACGTTCCAATTTGCGAGTCCCCGGCGAGAGTAGCCGCGCCCTCCTACGCGAAGCGTGTAACCTAATTCTATCAAGCACTTCTTTACTTTAACTTTGCACGAAATATGAAGTAGACTACATCAATAATTTCTTTACCTTACAACGTTATCCATTTATTATGAACATTAATTTTCTAATTTAAGATTAATCTTAAGCAGTCGAAAATAAACCTAAAAAATAGCTTAGTTGCCTATTCTTTTAAACTCCGTTCCTCTGAGCACAGTCCTGATACACATACACACATACATAATATTTGAAATATAGAGTAGATGCATAAAGCATAATTAGATAATTTGTTCAGCTCAATCCAAAGGAATTGTTAATCATACAATGTAATTTAAATTGGGAAACTGTTCTAAAAACACGCGCAAGATCAAAATGCAAATTTAAATTTATCAAAAATTCATTATTATTAGTGAAAAGACTAGCAAACGAGCAAGCTCGTAGTTACAAGTGGACTTTGACACCCATTGACTCCTGCATATGAATTCGAATAGGGCAGTAAGAATGGAATGGCTAGTGTCAGTTATTTCATTAAGGAGGTGTTGCTAACAACACATGATACTTTATCGTAAAGCATATAAACGTAAAAAATCAAACGATGTTTAACATTTTGTCAAATACAAAGATGAGATTTTTTTTTTTTTTATTAATTGTAGAATCACAATACCGCTCCCGCCATAACAACTTCATGTCGTTGTCGTCATAAGGCGATTAAAACTGTTATTTCTAAAACACGCAAAATTTAACTTGCAACGAATGCGTCCCGACCCGTCCTCTGGCTCCAGCAATGTCCACCGCTTTTGCCTTCGACGCGATGGTACCTGGCTATTACGTCATCTTAGCGAGGTACCTGCTTGATTTCTCCGAGCTATATGTCACGTACGCCAGTCATAAGAAAAGTACGAGTGAAATGTGACAAAGATTATATCACTAACAGAAAGGGCATTAAAGATTGTATTTTATATAGCCAGTTAGGTCCCACTACAGGGCAGAGGCTTTTCTTCTAACCATGTCCGTCCAATGTTAGCAACATTGGACGGACTTTCTTGCGTGGGTAGAGCTAGGTCTATGGTAGTCAGACAGCTGATAAATATTTTTAAATACATACTTATATACAACACTTATGTACAAAACAAAAGTAATGGAGCTCAAGGTACAAATATTTGTGCTGGTTGGAAATCGAACCTGTAACTCCGGTACGAAAATCAGGGTCACTAACCACGAAATATCACGTCACTTACGTGAATTTTTTTGAACGTGTATTAATAAAGTTCGTGTTCGCGTGTACTGTGTGGCGTACAGTTGTGGATTGACGAACAATACATAGCATTAAATATAGACCAACGTAGGATTGTTAGTTTATACTATTGTGACGTGGTTGTTGATTGTGCCATGTTGCCGTCGTTAAAAATTACAATTTCAATCAATCAGTTACAGTGGTGTCAGTTACAGTGGTGTCAGTTACAGCGGTGGTGTCAACATTTAGTAGTGTGGGAAACGAACCCAGGACCTCCCGTTCGGCAGTCGCACTTGCAACCAACACGACCAACGGGGCAGTCAACCAGTGAAGAAACCTGCACATCTTAAAGTTCAAAAAAATGTTCTCTAGGTGTGTAAAATCTGCCAACAGCGAATAGCGAATAGCCAATAGCGAATGACAGAGTTATAAAGGTTTTATAACCTGAACAGTAGGTCTTCCTGCCCTTCAGAGTTCTGCAGTAACTCCGTCGTCACCGGGGACTTTTCCATTTTTAAGCTTTCTTAAAACCAACATAATCTCGTCTTGGCTGACATCAGGCAGGTCGTCATTGGAGTGTCGCATCAGGGAGGCTCTCGTATCGCGATAGTCTCGCTTGGGGCAAGGAGCATATACAGTGTACAATCGGCCATAGAAAATCTCCGGCCTTGACAATACGGTTCTCCCATTACGTTCTCCTATTACCTGGTCAACTTCGTTAGGTGGCCCTTTCTAAGCTGCTGAGTGAATATTTTGGACCCTCGGTTACGCTCTATCGCCTTCTTAATCCAAAGCGTATTGGAGTTTCGAAGGTCATGCCATACCATCCTCGCAATATGCTTATTCAGGTTTGTCATCTCCAACGAAATGGTCCCAGGGTTTTTCCAGGTTTCGCAAATCTTTTAAATCCGGGTCAACTACCATATTCATTTTTATGATAACTCTCAGAATTGCTTCGCAATTCCAACCACTTTTCATGACATTAAAAATTGTATGTTTGCTACGTATTTTAATGATTGTCTTTTTATTTCCTTTAACTCTATTTAACTGTCGACTGCCTCGTTTTTCGTGTTGGTTGCAAGTGCGACAGTAATATTTCTCACATCTTCGAAGTGTAAGACCCTTGTTAGCTTTTTTTATTTACTATTACAAAACCCTAAAAACCCCTTAAATGATAAGTAAAAAGGAATAATGCGATATCGCGCCTACTGTTTCATTTTATAATCTATTTTCATTGACACCAGCATTGTGAGTGAACTAATTTTATTTCAAATTACAACGCGTCAGAAATATAATGAAATGTGCTGTTTTAGGATCTACACAATGATGTTTTATTACTTTGTGAGATGTACTTACCATAATGATGAACGGACAGATTACACGTGCGACAAAATTACATACAACGAAATACTCTCAGCCCTAAAATTTATTCCATTTTGTGTGTCTCATATTTAAGCTTCATATTGTACTAGCATTTTTCTCTAGTTCCGAAGTCAAGTAGTTCAAAAGAATAATCTCTAAAATCTTAAAGACAACTGGCAAGAGGCTTATAGGCCAGTTCGATGTTAAGTTTTCTGGATTCTTGCCAGGTTTAGGCATCATAATATATTTATTTGCCAGATTTAGGTATCATATGTAGAATGTTACAATAGAAGGTTATAATAATAATATCTTGGGACATCTCCACACACGGCCATCTGATCCCAAAGTAAGCGTCAAGAGAGCTTGTGGTATG